>BQNB010041376.1:0-14120 GCA_026074375.1 Tanacetum coccineum
TGTTTGAGAGGAGAAATCGTACTTTACTAGATATGGTGCGATCAATGATGAATCTTACAACTCTGCGTTTATCCTTTTGGGATTATGCTCTAGAGTCTGAAACACGCATTCTCAATATGGTTCCAACTAAGAAGGTTGACAAAACACCATAAGTCAAGAAATCACTGGGAGGGTGGTAGATCATGAAGAAATTCTTTGAGAAGCGTCTCATAAGTCAAGAAATCACTGGGAGGGTGGTAGATCATGAAGAAATTCAAGAAGAAGAAGATACAACACCTTCTGAAATCACTAGCAACATTCCTCAAGAGGTGGAGGGTTTTGAACCACCACAAGAGGAAGTGATTCCGATTCGTTGGTCCGAAAGGACACGTCGAGCTCCAAACCGCTTATGTCTAAATGTAGAGGTGGATGAGCATAGTCTAGGGGATCTTAATGAACCCACTAGCTATAAAGCCGCAATGTTAGATTCAGAATCTAATAAGTGGATCGATGCTATGAATGCGGAAATACAATCCATAATGGATAATATGGTATGGGTCCTGGTCGATCTTCCTCCTGGTTGTAAGACCATTGGGACTAAGTGGCTTTTTAAGAAAAAGACCGACATGGATGGTATTGTACACACCTATAAAGCTTGTCTTGTAGCAAAGGGTTATACACAACTCTACGAGGTTGATTATGAAGAAATGTAACAGCCCTATTTTTACAATATAGCAGCGGAAGCTAATCTGGGGTATTACTTCATGGATACAACAATCATAATCATAGAAAACGAATCATGAGATATTGTTCAATTGGATGTTAAAAACACCATTCTTAAATGGTTACCTTGATGAAGGACCCCCTCTATATGGTCGCAACCTGAAGGTTTTGTTGATCCTAATCATCCCAGGGAAAGTATGCGAAGCTTTCAAGATCCATTTTATGGTTCTGAATGAAGCGAAGCTCAAGAAGGCAGGAAATAAGAAGAGTGAGGAGATGAAGAAGGGGGAATCAAAAGGTTTGGAAGATGAGGTGTATGCGCGAATCATTGGTATTTATGTCCATGTTGGAAATTCCTATGGAGGTTGAAGGTTTTAAACCACCTCAAGAGGAAGTGATTCTGGTTCGTAGGTCCGAAAGGACAAATCGAGCTCCAGATCGTTTATGTCTAAATGTAAAAGCGGAGGAGCATAGTCTAGGTGATCTTAATGAACCCACTAGCTATAAAGCCGCGATGTTAGATTCTGAATCTAATAAGTGGATCGATGCTATGAATGCGGAAATACAATCCATGATGGACAATATGGTATGGGTCCTGGTCGATCTTCCTCCTGGCTGTAAGACTGTTGGGAATAAGTGGATTTTTAAGAAAAAGACTGACATGGATGGTATTGTATACACCTATAAAGCTCGTCTTGTAGCAAAGAGTTATACTCAACTCTATAGGGTTAATTATGAAGAAACGTTCTTACCCGTCGCTGACATTAAAGCTATTAGGATTCTCATGTCTATAGCGGCGTTCTATGATTATGAGATATGGCAAATGGATGTCAAAACTGACTTCTTAAATGGTTATCTTGATGAAGACATTTATATGGTACAACCTGAAGGTTTTGTTGATCCAAATCATCTCAGAAAAGTATGCAAGCTTCAAAGATCCATTTATGGTCTTAAGCAAGCATCAAGAAGATGGAATAAAAGATTTGATGAAGAAATCAAAAGGTTTGGTTTTGATCAAAATCTTGATGAGCCATGTGTATATCAAAAGGCTAGTGGGAGTAATGTTACATTCCTCATCTTATATGTTGATGACATAATAATCATGGGCAATCACATTCCAAGTTTACAAAGTGTAAAGGATTATCTTGGAAAGTGTTTTTCTATGAAAGATTTGGGGGAAGCGGCATTATTCTTGGAATCAAAATCTATAGAGATAGATCAAAGTGATTAATTGGACTTAGTCAAAATGCTTACATGGATAAGATATTAAAGAGATATAAGATGGATAATTCCAAACGTGGTACCATTCCCATGCAAGAAAGACTTTACTTGAACTAACAAGGGTGCTCAAACGCACTTCTTATAGAGCGTAAATCGCATAAAAATGTAACTATGCTTCGGCTGTAGGATCCAGATGTATTGCGGTAGATGCACTAGACCTTGATGTTGCGTCTCGCGCCAAAATATGACAAGCCGATTTCAATAGAATCCAGGTGAACCTCACTGGACTGCTTGTGAAAAAACATCTAAGTATTTAAGAAATTACTAAAGATTTGTTCTTGGTTTATGGTGGAAATCTAAGCACAGAACTTAGAGTTGAATGCGATTACTGCGATGCTGTATTCTGATGACTGATAGAGATGAGGGGGGTGGGAGCACTAAGTCTTCAGAAGGATATGTTTTCGTTTTGAATGGAGGCGCAGTGGATTGGAAGAGCTCCAAGCAAAGTACCACTACATTGTCTGCTTACAGAATCTGAATCATTGTTGCGTCAGAAGCTTGCCATGGAAAAGATGTTTGGATTAGGAAATTATTCTCAGGGGGCCCTTGGTATTTATAGTACCCAACGATAAATAACTTTAAAATGTATGCGACAATTGAGCTGCAGGTCATTATGCTAATGAACGGGAGTTCAGAAAGGCGCATACACTATCAAAGACGATTATATTTTGTTCGACGAGTGTGTTGAAATGGGGAAAATAGGTTACTTAAGTTACCCAACAGATTATCAATCTAAGCTGATCCTTTTACAAAGGCTTTATCAAATAGGAAGCTTACTCAACATGCTAGGGGCATGGGGCTTCGTCCTGCTAGTAGTTTCATGTAGATCTGTGTTTTAGTATTTGGATAAGGGATGTAAAACATTTTATTTTATGATAAAGATACGTTGGTATTTTGTTATTTTATATTATAAATTGTGTCCTATATTTGTATGTTTAAATCCATGAATAATAAATGTATTATTCTAAAATTAATCCGTTGTCGATTAACAATATGGGAATATTGTTAAACTAAGACAATTATGAGTGATTGGTGATATTATAGATATGTGATATTACAGATATTAAGGATGAGTCCACCAAACTCACATGATATTCATAAGATGAATATTGGATTTCCCCGCCACAAGAATATCACTTTATGGATCGACGTCATCAAGTGAATCTTGTACGTGATTTTATTTACATAAATCCTTAGACTTGAGATGCAAGTAGGTTTA
The DNA here is from genome assembly GCA_026074375.1 of Tanacetum coccineum. Classification (NCBI taxonomy): domain Eukaryota; kingdom Viridiplantae; phylum Streptophyta; class Magnoliopsida; order Asterales; family Asteraceae; genus Tanacetum; species Tanacetum coccineum. Next base: position 3,203 of record BQNB010041376.1, read on the forward strand.
GCATATGTGGATATTCCTTCTTGATATAGTTTAAGTTGTCCTGAATAAGGTAACTAATAAGGGCTATGTCAGAATGGTTTATGCCACATGATGACTGGACACTTGTAGTCAATATAGAATTTGTTCCTTCAAATTGTTGAAGAAGATACCACTGGGCCCCTCATAGAAATAATCAGATGTGTGTATGGCCGTACCTGAAAACTCATGTAGATATGTCTCATTGATTTTCAGTAATCTTGATTACTTCATATATGAGAAACAGAATCGTTAAATATGGAATGACATTGATCCATATCCAATTTAACAACGGTATCGGAAACAAAGGGATTGTAAATTCATAAATCATTTTGTCCGTGTTTTGAGAAACCACACTCGGATGTTTCTGGGAGCATTGGCGTGTTGCTAGACGCTTACCAATGTTATTATATAATTTATACATGTCCAAGTGGGAGCTGTTGGAATATGAACAAAATATAAATTATATATGTCCGGGAATTATTTGAGCCTATGGGGACGCACGCATTTACGCAGAGAATACGTTTATTAATGTAATTAATATTTTTATTAATTATATTAATATGTTTCACGAAATAATTTAACGGTCTTTAATTACAACGTTAGACGTTAGAATTAATTAAAATATATTAACAAGTTAAGGACTTGTTAGTACAAAAACCAAACCCGTGGGGTGTTGGTTGTGACCGGTCGAACTAAAGGAGTATAAGGGAGGAGAGTGTCGATTTATGAAATTTAAGGAGATATTATAGTCTAACTTGGAAAACAAGTTTGGAGAGTATATAAATACCCCTTGGATTCATTAATAAAGATATATGATATATGCTAATAACGTACCCTAAGGTTTGGTTTTTCCCTTCTTGTGATCGGCCAAAAAACAAACAACCCTTTAGGGTGTGTTTGTTCGATCGTGTATCTACACGAGGGTGGTTTGATAGCGTGTTGATTGATTCAAGTGTTGCGGTGTTTGTTTACTCCTAAAAACACCTATTTGTACTAGCATAACTTCATTGTTTGCTAAAACGTATGGTGTGTGGAAAATTAGAGAGTTCTTACTTTAGATCTTGGTGAGGTTTTGCGCTTGTGGTTATTTATACATTCGGCCGCTATATAGAAGATCGATGTTAAAGGTTACTTTTAAACGGTGTATCGTATTTGTTAACGGTATAACTCATCTTCTATCCTTGTTATTTAATGGTGTTTCTACATGTGTCTTTTCTTAATGTGTTTACATGTGTTTTTTTATTCCGCTGAGTATCGTGTTAATTAGGTCCATAAAACCACTCAATGGCTTCACGAGCTAATCATTGTAGACTCTTTTATATTACAGGAATAAAATTGACCAAATTAGTGTTTTGTGATTATTTTTTAATGCCCCGAGTGGGCGTTTTTGTTAAAAAGATTTGATCTGAGGATTAATAAACATTAATTGTGAGATCTAGGTTGTTATTAAATTTTTATTATAAAACTTGATGTTATTAATTGTTAATAGTTTAAGTTTTGTTAATGGTTAATGAAGATCATGATTAATCATGTAAATTTATCATGGAATTGACATTAAGATATCTTAAATCTTGTTTATTTGTTAAAAGGATTTGTTTTAAATATTATCAAGATACACATAATTTTAAATATTTTCTTAATTGGTAAAGATCCAAAATTAAGAATTCGGGAAGACCTTATTATTGATTTTAGGGGGGCTAAAATTTAGTTAAAAGTTTCTATGTGCTAGTGGTATATATAGATATAAGGTTTACGCAATCGATTAATTCTTTGTATTGTGATGGAGTCATTGGATGTAGGAGCTTATAGTGACTAAATACATTATATAGTTTATTAGATAATAGGATCATATTTAATGTTTGCATGCCTTAATGTTTGTTGATTTTTAAGAAATTTGTTATTTAGTTTAATGATGGTTTATATGTTTTATTCTTAAGTTCTTGATTGTGAGGGGAAAAAAAAGGGTTTTTAAAAAACAACATATAATACATGATAATGATTATCGAAATTAGGATTTTTATGGTACTTTATAATGCAAAAAGTCAAAAAATGGATTCGGCTTTACATGAGATATAAATTCTTCCATGATAGTCTAGCAATTTACTAGGTTCTTAACTGTCGTTTCTATATTAATGTTTTTATTAATACTTGGACGCTATGGACTCAAGGGAAGTTACGATCATCACACGTAGAATAAACTATTGAGAAGTTTAAGGAGGATTTTCCCTAATGTTTTGATGTTTTTAATACGCTGCTGCGAAGACCTGATTCTCCGATTCTTTGTGCGTTCGAATTGGAGTTTACCGTGAACCATGGTGGCATGTCACTACAGTGTTTTTTTTTTATGAAAAAAAGAACCATAAAATCTTTTAGTTTGGAAAACAACGTTGAATTCTCATCACTTTTTTTAAAGGTCTCACTATTCTTATGTATAGATACAATGTTATAATAGGTGTTACGTAATAATAACTTATTGAGGTAAAAGTTTTTATTAAAATCAATGATACGAAGTTGTATGCATGCTTCTTCGTACATTATTTGACAACGTCCTATTATAAATCCCTTTTTCAAATAAGTTATTTACATATAGTTTGTAAAAACACTTGTTGATTGCTACTTGACTGTGTGTGATGATCGTTTGTTGATTTTGCAATCACAATGGTAATTATACGCTTTGTTGTGACGGTGGAGTGTTACATTATTACTGTTTTGAAAATTGGAACGATTATTAGCGTTTGTTGTGGATAGACCTGTTAACACGCGGCATGATGGGATGAAAACATGCTATAATTGACATTAATTGTATTAAAGTAAGTTCCCATATGGTTTAGGTATTGCAATAGTTGTGAATTATCCAATCGATGTACCTTTTGGAATACAACATCACTAGCAGATTAATGATAGTGGTGGGGATATGTCAAGTGGGGTCCTAACCTTAAGTAAATTAATTATTTTATTTGAATAAACTGAGTTGTTTCAATTTATCTTCAGGAGTTTCTCGAAAATCTACTTTTTTCTTGGAACTTTCTATGTTTTTGTAAATGGCACTACCTGTCTAAAAAACATAAATCATTCGGCTTTCAAGTCGATGTTTGAATTTATGGAAATAAGTTCGATTGATGGTTTCGTTATCTTAAAGTTAGGCCTTGAGAGTTAAAAAGGAAAGGGTTGTCAATTGGAACAGTCTATTTCTCTAGCATCACTACGATTCTGTGTACTTGAGTAGTGGTAATATGCGGGTATATGATTATAATGAGGTGGGCTTGTCTTATGCTCGAACTATATAATCTGAACTTAAAAGACAATTCGAAAATTCCTCATGTTATGAAATGCTTCAGGAGCTTAAATCCATGTTTGAGAAACAAGATGAAGTGGAGTGGTTTGACCTGATCTAAACTTTCCATGCTTGCAAACAGGATGAGGGAAAACCAGTTGGTCCATATGTCATTAGATGAAGAATTATGTGAAACTAGAATGTCTTGGTTATGTGCTCCCACAAGAGCTTAGTGTTGGTTTAATCTTGAATATTCTCGTCATCCATAGAGATTGTCAAACTTAGAATCCGAGTATTCATGTTAACTACTTGTAACATAGAAATATAGAATAAAGGCGAGTGGAGATACTAGACAGAACTGATTGGAATGAAGACATTTTTCTCGAAATCCAATTGAATACTGGATACTTGTGCTGCAAAAAGAGTTTAAACTCAAATACAAACGAAAAGTACATGATCATACAATGACAAGTTACCAAGACAAGCAACACTTAAACGACCATAAAAAATTAGGGGTAATATAAAAAATTAAAAAGAATTTAACAATTTTTTTCAGAATTAGAAATTAATTATTGAAAACATTTTAGAGGACACAGTGAAAACGTTGTTGGGGGGGGTCAATCGGCGACGCCAAACTAGAATATCAAACCCTATTCGCTAATTGGCTCGCCATCCGGGCGGCGATGGTTTGCCTTTTTTTTATTTATTTTTTGTTTTATGAGTGAGTGGTGTAATTTTGATGAGATTTTTATGGAACCCACATGCATGATTATCAGTTATAATTGGGAAGATAGTTTAGTTATTGTGATGCACCTTGCACTCTTATAAAGAAAATTTAACAAAAGATGTCAAGAGATTCAGATTATATAATAATAATCATTTTAATAAAACTAACTACACACTTATAAATACAACTTGGATTCTTCTTTTATAACTACGCACTGACGGTTTAAATTTGAAGAGATAATAATTGGAAAAAATATATATTTTATGATTGTGTGTGTAGGAGGATAAGTAGAAAGATTTTATAGGAGGTTTTAGCAATGCTCTTTCACAAAATGTTTTAATATCATATATGAGAACTGAGAACACGTCAACAATGTTTTAGTGTAACTTTAAGTTATGACACGTCAACAAATTATAAATTATGATGTTAAAACACTTTTTAGTGAGAGCGAGCACATTTCGATTCGGGTAGGTTTTAAGCCAAAACCAAAATCAAAAATTTTGTTATTACAAAACTCAAAACTAAAGTTTAACTGCTCCCACATCGAGGTTTCAACTGTACCCACATCATTACCGTTACCATTACCACCACTACCAGCCTTACTATTCATACCACTACCAGTCGACCGTAAGGAGGACATTCCCGAGGCCGAGTTACCACCTCGTAAGAGGTTATGTCTGACTGCTCCCACATCGAGGTATGAGGTGAGGGAGAGTTTGACTGCTGCTCCTAGACCTACTGGAGGTCATAGAACGGATTATGGGTTTATCGGCACTATGGATGCCGAGATCAGACGTCAGTGAGCGAGGGAAGTGGTATGGAATTAGGGATGTCTTGGGTAACTCGACAGAGGATGCGTTGAGTATTGGTAGCAACGGATGACACAATGAGGGGGTCAATGCTAGAGTGACCAAGCTTGCTGCGGTTCAGGAGTAGGACACACAAGATATTTATGATGTGATAGAGGATACTTAGGATAGGCAGACTCAGTTATTTCAGAGAGTTGATGGATTGGTCGAGGATAGACAGTTTCACTAGGGGGGGGGGAGGGGGAGACTGCAAGGAACTGTCTGATCAGGCGCGGCCTCATTTCCCGATGAGGCTTGGGCACATTCAGTTGCGGTTGTGTTTGGCAGTTACACTTTGAACTGCCAGAATGATAAGAATCATACCCAGATGCCAGGATTACCATATCGCCTCACAGGAGTCACTGATGATGACATTGATTGCACAAGTTTCATCACTACAAGGATAATTGTCAGCGGCATTGGGACAGATTCAGGCACTTCAGGCTAGAGATCAGACTCATGCATATGATCTTGAGGGCGTTGGTAGTTTTGCCTAGGTTTACATTTTCATGTCATATTCATAGCTATCATTATGTTAGCCAGCTAAGTATAATGGGTTTTATAACACCAGCTAGCACTCGGCTCGTTGGTATTTGTTTTTTTTCATTGTCTTGTATTTGGACAATATCATGTTTGTTTTTCACAGTTATATAAGATGTGTTGTATTATGTTCATGTCGAATCTCATTATGTTAATGAATTGTGATCCTAGTCCGTGTATTATTAATCACTGTGTGATGTGATCTTGTTATATACATGTTGTACCCATGTCATGTTGTGATGTTTATGAAAACTCACGTCTTTTATATTGTTGTGATTTAGAACAATATGTCACCAAGAAGAACCTCTGTTACTACTGCAAGGGCTGCTGCTGCTGCTGCAAGAGCTGCTGCTGCTGCTGCAAGAGCTGCTGCTGCCCCTATGACAGTTGCTGCTATTGAGCAACTAATCGAAGCAAGATTGTCTGCGGCACTTGATAACCATGAAACTCTTCGAAATAGCACTAATGGTCATGGCGACGGAAGCCACAATTATGACAATTGGAATTTGAGGAAATTGATGCATTTCCCGTGAGTGTTCCGCTACACAGGATTTTTTTTGAATTGACAAGCCCTTACTTTTAAGGGTCTGAAGAGTGGTTGTGATGTAACTTTGGTTCGAGAAGATGGAATCAATGTTCCATATCAGCAACTGTGTGTGAAGAACCAAGGTCAAGTTTTTGTCTACATGCACTTTCCTTCGGAAATTGCTCTAACATGGTGGAAACTCCCACATGAAGGATTTTTCACTCAAGATGTTTGCTTATGCTATAGACAGGAAGGCATTTAAAGACGGATGATGACAGTTCAATACTGCCAAGGGTTTGTAATTCAAGGAAGTTAGGAAATTGAGCTCTGGAAACCTAAAAAGTCGTAAAAAGGTCTGATGTCGCAAGTTACACTCTGTGTTTTTAAGAGCTTGCATTGATGTGTGGAATGATGTTCCACGAGGAATCAGAGGAAGTTAAGAAATATATTGGTGGACTTCCTGATACGATTCGGGGAAATGTAATGTCATATCAACCCAAGACGATGGAGAAAGCAATTGAGTTTGCTGGTATATGCTTAAATACACATACCTTTTTCTAAATAAAACAAGCTTAAATGACCAAAAATGGACTTAAAATGCCAAATATATACTTGTTTTGTGTTATGTACTATGCAGGTAACAGATATTCACAAAAAGACAAAAATAAGGCAAAAACCGGACAAAACCGAGCACGAGATTGGACAGAGCGTGGAAAACCGAAGCCGAAGGCGTATGTATCTTAGTAGGCCAACTCAACCCAAGTAAATGGGCCAAGTCAGCCCATTATGCCATTCAAACAAAAGCCCATATAATAATGCTAAACCTTTTTTTTCAAAAGTCCAAACCCAAATCCACAAACCCGACCTAAACCAATAAGCCCAAACAACCTTAAAAGATCCTTGTTTTAAAACTATTAAAAAAGTCTGAACTTTCACGTTCGTCTTAGGAAACTTACATCGTTAGTCCCTAAAGCTAACAACACTAACGCCCGTTATCCCCTTTAACCCCAATTTTGAAAAACAATAAAATAAGGCCGAAAATGGCGGGAAGGCCCAAAACAGGGCAAAACCCACTCCTCCATGGCTGCGTATGCTTTCAACGCACGCCCTCACCATCTCTGACACACGCCCATGCCACGTGGCACAATCAAGTTCCCTTATTGGACGAATTGACAAAGTCAAAGAGATTTAAACAACAAGTCACAGTTGAAATTCAGTTTAATAGTGATTGTCTTAGATGCAGTTTTCCATAAGTTAATTTTGGAATGATTTGGACGATGTATGGTGGTATTTAACCTCAGAGATAAGCACAATCCTTCCTCACGGTTATAAAATGAGGACGGAAATCACACATTGAAAGATATCTAGTTTTAGGAGTAGTGTAGCTTTTATTTACCAGCTTATTTTAAAGCTTTTTGTCTTTTAAATATTGATTTTGTACTTTCTAAGCATTGTTACTCTCAAGGATTGATTAATAAGAAGTGAGTTCTCATTTTACCTTTACAGCTTATTTACTGATTGCTTATTGGATATGCTTATTATTGCTTATGGCTGCTTATTTTGTCTCTTTAAATGCTTTTTATGTTAATGTTATAGCTTCTAAGTCCTTTGGATTTAATTTTATTTAAATTGTCCTTATTTGAGTTAAATCTGTCTATAAGCTTAGCTTAATGTTTAATGCTTATTTTTTCAAAATCTTAAGCTTAATAGTCTTTAATGTAATTAGTTCTTAATCTGTTTTTTCATTTCCAAGCTCATTTTGGTCTGTTTAAAATTTCATTGCATTTTTAGAAAGAAATTTAAGGAGTGTTTGGGTTAAGGAATTTTACCAAGGTAAAAAACCTTGCAGGCTGTCTAGGTTATTTAAATGAATTTGATAAGCTCAAAATAGGTTTAATAAGTAGTCTTTATAAGTTCAAAATTAGTCTTGTTAAGTTTTCTAGTTTTCTTTTATCAAACTTTCAAGTCTGCCATTTTCATAGTTTGCTCAATCAGCTTATATGTTAACTTCTTTGGATTTGATTATTAGAGTTGTTTTCATACTTGTTATTGGCTCAAAATGCAGTAGGTATGAGTTAGATAAAGTGTGCAATTGTCATTTTGGGTCTAAGTCAAAAACTGTCTAAATATCAAGTCTATTTGCCAAGTAAGAAAAGAAATGAAACAGCCAGTTTTTCAATTGCCTTTTATAGCTTATTTTCTAAATCAAATTTCTTATTTCTAGCTTCTATGTATTCTTGGGATATCAATTTCAATATGTTTTGAGTTTTTAACTTATTACATGTTGCTTATTGGTACTTAATCTTAGCTTAAAGTTAGTATAATGTCCTTTTAATCTCCTTTTTAAGTCATCTATCCTTTTAGCTTTTTAGTGCTTTTTAGCTTATTTTGTTAGCTCATTTTTAGTCTGAATTGCTTATTAGGGGTAGGAGTTGATTTGTTTTAAGCTTATTTGCATTACTTCTAGCTTTTTGAGTCACAATAAGCCAAACAGTCTTAACAAGTTTTCTTAGCAAACTGTCACTTGTTCAAGCTTATTTATGGATATTTAATAGTTATGTCAAAAGTTCTTTTCAAAGTTTCTTTATTATCACTTTTTCTTTAAGTTTTTGTAAAAAGTTTTAAAAAATAAAAATTACAAAAACCAAGGTCCAGGACTCGAACCTGTGACCTTAGCTTAACAACACACACGTATTTTAACCACCACTCTCTGACACACTTGCCTTGGGTCTTTTTCATAAAAACTTCACACCATTTTTCTTTTAACCCTTTTTCCCCATTTAAGCCTTCCAGCCCTTTTGAGCTTATTTTCAGCTTATTGGAATAAGCTGGTTTAGTGATTTTATTTTTCTTAGATTCTAAACTGTTTAAAGTATTTTCCTTAAATTTTTCAGATTTTAATAAAATTGTTTAATATTTTAATAATATTTTTAGATTAAAAGTGTTTTTAATTCATAATAAATAAAATAAAAGTCAAAAAAATATAATTCTTTTTTTTAAATTTTCTTTTATCATTTAGGTCTTTTTAAAATTAAATTTGCTTTTCTAGGGTTAAAATTCAAAGTTTTAGTTTTTTAAGTCGCGTTTTAAATTCCCGTTAACGTTTTTTTGTGTTTAATTCGTTTTAGCTTTATTTGTCGCTTGTTTTTATCTGTTATTTGCTTTATATTTGTAGAGATTAGAATCCAAATTAAAAAAATCTTAATCTATTCAAAATCCCGATCACAAACGTCGACACGAAGTTCAATTCACACCTCGCAGGAACAAAACAACCCGGGAAACGACTAGAAGGGGCTACTTTCGAAGTCGATACTTCCGGAATTATATTTTATTTGTGAGTTGGTTTGTCGCTTGTTAAAAGTGATTTTCCGGTTCGCCTATATTATATATATATTCTATTGACTACGATCATTTGCCAACGATCAGATGGATCAAAAAGTCCTTACTATTACTGAAAGGCAAGCTGAGCAGAAAAGGAATTGGAGTTTAATGTGCGGAAACAATCAGGGGCACCAACAACAAAACAAGGAGACGGAAATACTTGGAGGGCTTATACTGATGGGCTCTGTGTGGAATATGATAGGGAGTACGGACTGCTGGGTCTGGTGAGAAGAAACCTTACGGTGGATCTAAACCTCTATGCTCTAAATGCAACTATCACCATGATGGACAATGTGCTCCCAAATGCCACAAGTGCAACAGATTTGGCCATCTGGCCTGTGACTGTAGGAGTCCTGCAAATGCCAATACTGCTAACAACCAAAGGGGCACCAGGGCAGGTCAGAAAGCTACTTGCTTTGAGTGCAGAGCCCAGGGTCATTTTAAGAAGGAATGCTCAAAGCTGAAGAAAAACAACCGTGGTAATCAAGGTGGAAATGGCAATTCTTCAGCAAAAGTGTATGCGGTAGGCCATGCAGGGACAAACTCATACTCAAATGTCGTTACGGGTACGTTCCTTCTAAACAACCGCTATGCTTCTATCTTATTTGATACTGGTGCCGATAGGAGTTTTGTGTCTACTGCATTTAGTTCCCTAATTGATATCACACCAACTACATTAGACCATTATTACAATGTTAAACTAGCCGACGGGAAAATAATTAGGATAAACACTATCATTCGGGGTTGTACATTAAACTTCTTAAATCATCCATTCAATATCGACTTAATGCCCATAGAACTTGGTAGTTTCGACGTCATAATTGGTATGGATTGGTTGGCAAAGTACCAAGCTGTCATTGTTTGTGCCGAGAAAATCGTTCGTATTCCCTGGGGAAATGAAACCTTAATTGTTCATGGTGACGTAAGCAACCGGGGAAACGAGACTCGTTTGAACATCATCTCGTGCACTAAAACACAGAAGTACATGCTAAAAGGATGTCACGTCTTTTTGGCACATGTTACTACAAAGGAGACTGAAGACAAGTCGGAGAAGAAGCGACTTGAGGACGTACCGATCGTTTAAAATTTTCCTGAAGACTTGACGGGTCTTCCACCGACTCGACAAGTGGAATTTTAGATCGATTTGATACCTGATGATGCACCTGTAGCATGAGCAGCTTATCGATTAGCTCCATCTGAAATGAAGGAATTGTGAGACCAACTCCAAGAAATTTCTGACAAGGGCTTCATAAGACCCAGTTCCTCACTTTGGGGAGCTCCGGTCTTGTTTGTCAAAAAGAAGGATGGATCGTTTCGAATGTGCATCGACTACCGAGAGCTGAACAAGCTAACGGTGAAAAATCGTTATCCACTCCTAAGGATCGATGATTTATTTGATCAACTACAAGGATCTAGTGTTTATTATAAGATAGACTTGCGATCAGGTTATCACCAGCTTCGAGTACGGGAAGAAGATATTCCAAAGACGGCATTCAAAACTCGATATGGTCATTATGAGTTCTAAGTTATGCCATTTGGCTTGACGAACGCACCAGCGGTATTTATAGATCTCATGAACCGCGTATGCAAGCCATTTTGGATAA
>BQNB010041376.1:15832-46804 GCA_026074375.1 Tanacetum coccineum
ATGTCGGATACACATAAGCCCACTCATTTATAATTTGTCACTTACAAAAAGAGGTGTCCCAATCCTTGTAAGTAAGGAATTATAAACTTATGGTTCGGTGGTTTATAATTTCCTTATTCAAATGAAGAAGCGTCCCAATTCATTTCAATAAGATGATTATAAATCATCCTACTTAAGTATGGCCGACACAAAACAAAATATCACAACAAGATCAAATGCTACATTAAGTAAAGGGGTGTCTCCTTAGCGGCATAATTCTTCAAAATCATAGGAAGTAACGAGAAGAAGAATGAGACGTTAGTCAATCACGTTTCAAAGGTAAGTGCCAAAAGGCGCCACGATCCGAGGTGACAAGTTAAAGTCGTACACCCATCAACTGGAAGACATTAAAATAATGGATTATGAAACAACATATGCGATTCAAAAGCATAAGAAGAGTGTTCAAAATCAGAGTCGGATGATAAAATAACTAGCGGAATTGACAAACTACGCCGAATTTCAATATTATCAAAAGGAAATAAAGTAAAATCGCGCAAAATATTTCAGAGATAACTGCATCGCTCACAGTCTATTAAAGTAAATGGACTCATTAAGACGTACCATAGTACTATACACATATTTAAGTAATTATTATTACGTAGACGATTTCACACTTAGGCTTCGGTTAGCACTAGCATCGAACCAAGCTCACTTAAAAATCATTGACAACTTATACATAACATGCGGGTAGGCGTACTCCTCCGATCAAAATTCACACACATAAGAAATAATATCAAGTTAACATTAGTGACTGAAAATAGTCAACTCTTATATGGATTGCTTTTATATAGATAGATGGCGATAATCCCGGAGATAAGCGTAAGGTACTGAAAAGAAAGTCAAGAGTTATACACTTATTATCCATATAATACTATTAGAGATGCTAAATAAAGCATATACAGCATCAGAGAGTATGTGCACGCGAATATCAGACAACGGTGGAAGACTCTTAAAATTTTTCAAAAAACGGTTATAGTTTAGGTTTTGAAAGACGACCTAGTTCTCTATAACCAGTCCTCTGATACCAATCTGTAACACCTCCAAAATCACAACGCATCAGAATACCATTTGGGGTGCTACTTCATAGCATAAAGTACAAGTTACAAAAAACGACTCGAAGTGAGCCGTTTTGAAAAGTCAACCATTGAATAATTTTTATAAAAAATTAGAGTTACAATAGGTCCCAAATGGTTTTTAGTAAAACTATGTGAGTCAAAACATGACCCGACCCCATTAAAGTTTTTTTATCGAATGTGAAATATACACCGAGTCCCACAATTTGATGTCCGCACAACACTCCCATCCAAGCAAGTACAAGCACATAAACCTAAGATAAACATGCAAAAACGTCAACAATAATGTTGAATGAATTCATAGGTTTAAATAAAAACGGTATTAAAATAAATCAGGTAATATCTCAGTAAGAAAAGTAGCGTTATAATATTTCAAATACTTATTTCCGAAATCCAAGTGGTGATTCAATGATTCAAGTAATATTTAGTGAATCCATAGAGTTTATAAACAGCGGGTAATAAACTTTTGAACACATGTAAAATTTCTCGCGGGAAATTGTAACACATACAATGTATCAAATCATCGCATTGAGCTCATGACACCGAACATTAACACTACATATTTATATATGTCTAAATTTGCCCTTGATACTAGGTATTATTGCCTCATACCTAAACTGTCTTAATACAAAACGTCCGTTTGACATGGGTGTTCTCAATATGGATTCAGACCCCGGACGAGGTTGTCAAGTGTAACACACCTATTTTTGACATATAGCAGCGGAAGCTAATCTGGGGTATTACTTCATGGATCAACAAACATAATCATAGAAAATGACTCAAAAGAGACATTTTGGAAAATTTAGTTATCATTCAATATCATATTAGAGTTTTACAAAGGAGGTCTCAAAATCTAGAAACATAAAGTTTGAATGATAACAGTTTAGCCATCTTCAAGTCCGTGCCACTATGTGCCATAGGTTGCTCAATTACCTGATATAAACATGCTAAAAGGGTCAACACAAAGGTTGAGTGAAATTCATAGTTTATAGCACGAATCCCTCACGGGATTTAGAAAACATATAAAGATGGGACTATTCATAATGATGGAACCATATCATATATCAAAATCACTTGTGTTTAATTTTTATAAAACAAGCATGTATCCCCATCGCGGGTTTATAAAGCATGTAAATAAGTAAAGGAGAGGCTATGAACTTCACCTTAACAGTACAAGGAAACCTGATTGATGACAAAAGTATATCAAGTGAAAGTAAAAACTTTGTCACGCAACCTGAAGTAATATGTCAAGTCTTAGTGGGATGGTTTATGTTTCAAAACTTTATAAAGTTGAACGTATATCTTTGATTTATTAAATTATTGAAATATTGTATCACTGTTCGGGCTATCAAAATCCAGAGGCCATGTAGTATCGTTTGAGGAGTCAGGGCACTTTAAATTGTAAACCCAGCAAACTCGTCAAAATGAAAACTCAAATGAAACCCTTCATATGAAATTCCCTAGTAATGTGATACGATAAGATTTTAAGTTTCTTCAAAAGTTAGTCGATGAAAAATTACGTTAAATATATAACGTAATAATGCGTCGATTTATGATTAATAACGATAAATGTGTCGGGTTTTAATAAAATTGAGTTTTATAATATTAATATATATTTTTATAATTTATATAAAAATTTTTATTTTTAAGTTTACAAAATTGGCATTATATACCTTGGTTATAAACTTTTACATCTTTTATTATTTTTTTTTTAAAGTATATATAATTTAAACGTTTAACTTTGAAACTTGGCAAAATAGGTCCTTATAGTTATAACTTTAGAATAATGACATTTTTAGCCCCTTTAGTTATAAATTTCAGAAAGTTACGATATATACCCATATGCATGGAAATATTTGCAAAACAAGTCCAAAAAGCCATGCAAGCTTATTTTAAGAATCCAAATGATATTTGCAGGTTATAGCTTATTAGAATAAGCTTTAAAATAAGAATGTTTCTTACATAAAAAAAAGTTTAGTAATAATGGATTCGTTAGCTAGAAAATCAAAAAAGGTTCGTTTTAGGGTTTTAATAAAAAAAAACACTTGGGTTTTGAGGATTCAAAGCTTCAAACAAGAATTTATATATGATCCTAAGAGTATTCTGAAAATTCTAATACAGTATTATAAGGTTTATTGAAAACAAGATTTTTGAGCTTAATTGAGCTAAAATGGGTAGGAAAATATGGGGTTTTTAGGTTTCCGTACGCCTAGTACGACTTCAAGGCGCTCCTTTTTCTAATTCTTGGCATTTCTATATAATCTTAGGGAATTCTCTTGTTCTCCTTGGTCTACTTAAAAATCCTTTTGATTGGTGACTGAGTTTTTTGTGGTGCTTGTGATTTCCCGAAATGGTTGTATGTTTCGGCTATAGATATGGTAAATGGCCTTGGTGCCCAAGTTTTCTTGGTGTTAGTGGCCAAAGGTCTGTAGATTAATGGGAATATGAACATTCTAGGGTAAGTCATGAATAGCTTAGGATAAGGTGTATGGGTGGTGGAGGGTTTTTTGGTGTACAAGTAGGGTGAAGAAAAGGGGGGGCAGTGTTTGTGGTGTGTACTATGCTTGTTGGAGCGTACAAGGTGGTTATTAGAGGTGCTTGTAAGCTACTTAGGTGGCTGCTTGGTGATGTCATAGAAGGTGCTTGGAGGTGCTTGGTTGCTTAAAAATGGGTAATATTAAGTAAAAAGGGTGTAGGGTTTCCATTTTATTTCGGGTTTATGGTTTAGGTTTTAAATGTGGATTATGGTTAGTATTAGGGATATAATTAGGGTTTAGGAATTATGGGTTAGTGTTTAGGATTTAGGATTAAGGTTTAGGGTTTAGTTTTAAGTTTTAGGGCTTAGTTTTAGGTTTAAAGTGAAATTAGGGTTTTAGGGTTTTGTTTAGGGTTTAGGGTTTCAGATTAGGATTTTAGTGGACTTAAGGTTTATGTTTAAGGTTTAGGAGTCATGCATTAAGTGCTTGTACCTTGTGTTAAGGTGGTGGTAAGAAACTGGAATGAATTTGGAGGTAAAATGACCTAGTTTGACTTTCTTGTATTATTGACTTGTATATTGAGCTTTAGAAAGTTGTACATTGTTTTGGAAGTAAAAGTTATTCAAATATGGTGCATTGTACACTTGTACACATGCTTTAAAGGCTTGCAAATTCATTTTATATGTATACAGTACATATAATTAGGGTTTTGACGTAAATGTTAACGTTTAATGCTTGATTTTCAATAACGTTTTGAAAAGTATGTTAAATGGATAATGTACTAGGTAAAAATGATATTAAGATATAAACTTTACATATTAGGATGTTTACATGAGGTAAACATAGATGGAATAGGCATAGGTAGTTACGTGAGCTCGTTTACTTTAGAAATGTAAACTAGGTTACATAATGGAATGGAATAAAAACGAAAAATATTCTCGTGAAAAAGGTTATACTTAATATAGTAAGTAGATACTACATTGATGAAAATACTGTAAAATTACAGGTTGTTATAGTCTCCCAACCTTACAGAAATCCCGTCCTGAGATTTAGTTGAGTGATGGAGTGATGGTTTGGAAATAGTGGTCCTTAGTTTTTGCAGTCCCTGGTCAGATGACCCACTTTGTTGCAAGTCTAACACTTAACAGTGCAAACTCCTGTATGATGCAGGGTGCATCTTGTACACAAAGGAAGGTTTCCATGGTACCTTTTGTTTTTATTATACCTTTTGTTCCCAGTTGGGGTGGCAGCATAAGTTCTGATAGTTTCTTGCCTTCTATTTTGCTGTTGGTGGTAATCATTATTATGGTTGTGATTGTTGTGGTTATTTTGATGGTTGTCGTTGTTGTGATTGCTGGAGTGGTTATTGTTGTTGCGATCATTGGGGTAGTTGTTGTTGTCGGTGGTGTTTCTTTTATCCTTAAACTTTTGTTTGTGATCATTGGTTTCTTGCGCAGAATTGTGTTTTATTACCTGCTCCATCAACCTCTAGGTTATGGTAATGGCTTCCTCCAGAATTTGAGGCTTTGAAGCGGTAACATTTCCTTTAATACTTCTGGGTAATCCCTCGATAAAGACTTCCATAACCTTCTTGGTGTTTGGTACCATGTTTGGGCATAAGACTGCTAATTCCTAGAATCTTCTAACGTAAGTTTTGAGATCATTTCCTTTCACAACCAAGTTGTAAAATTCGTCTTCCATTTTCTTGACTTCAATTCGAGGGCAATACTTATTGGTCAAGATCCTTTTCAATTCGGTCCAGGTGATCATGTTGGCTTGTTCTATCCCAATAGGTTGGGTGTATGCATTCCACCAGGACAAGGCGTCATCGGTTAGAGTACCAGTAGCAAATGTCACTCTGACTTCCTCGACACACTTGCTACGAGAAAATACCGATTCAGTACGTTCAAACCAACGGATGAGGCCAACAGCTCATTCCGTACCATTGAAATAGGAAGGTTGACAACTCATAAACCCTTTGTAGTTACTTATTACATTCCTATTGGTATTTACCATGGTAGCAGCTTGTGCTTCCAGAGCTGCAGCTAATTCACCATCCAGACAATCACCGTGACGGACTGGCTGCCTGAGTTCATAGTTGGTGTTTCAGGATGTTGATGTTCTGTTGGGACAGCATCTATTAATTTTATACAAGACACATAGAATTAAGAGCCCATAATATGATATGTCAGTTTCACAAGTTAGTTAGGTTATGTAAATTCTCATTATAATACGAAGACTTGTGATCATTCTTTGATATTACATTGCAGGATATAACAGAAAATTTTGGAATTTAAGACTTCCAGAGATAGATACAGAGATAATGGAGTGAGTGATCCAATAGGGTGGCTTAGTGGTTTTAGTACAAGGTTTGAGAAATCGGGGATGGTTAAGGAAATACATAGTATCCCAGATAAAAATATAAGTCATCATACTATAGGATATAGGATAGACAATTTTGACATACACAATTGGTATTATGAAACAACGAGGTATAACGGAATCATCACTGGATAAATAACTTATCTATATAATTTACATAGCAAAATTTGACAAGTGTCATTATTCATACATCTAGTGGTTGGATTCTAGAAAGCTGTAAATGACACAGATCTAATCCGGTGGTTCTCCCTTGTTGTTTTTGAGTCCTTGGATCTTGTTTAGAAGACTCTTGAACCTGGATATCCTCAATGATTATTTCCAGAGATGAACATTATAACAAGTATCTGACTTATTAGGTTCATCGGGGACTGGTTCACTTCCCAGTGGTCGCGGTATGATCCATAATGAGTTATCTAACTCTGCGAAGATAAACTCATCAAAGGGATAGTCTGGTGGTGTAGTTAACCTAACCGGTGATAAAGATCCTACTGATGAAGATGGAGATACTGGAATGGGTGATTCAACAGGAGTCTCAGTGTCTTTAGGTGGTGAGATATCCTCGGGAGGAAAGAAATCTTGGGAATAATCCGGTAAAGTCAGGGTATAGTTAGAAGCATTTGTAGAGGAAAAATCATCCTCCACATCGTAATCAGAAGGGATAAAAGGGTGGGTGTATGAAGACATGACTGTATAACAACCCAGTGGAAATAACATAAGTTATTTATATAATAATAGTTATGTATTATCTGCTATGCAAATCTCTTACATAAACTATTCGGGGAAATGTAGTGGCACGGAGGACTTTCTTGGATGGAAAAAGTAGTTATAGTTTAGGTTTTACCCTTGTTCTCTATAACCATGAGCTCTGATACCAATCTTTAACACCCCTATTTTTGACATATAGCAGCGGAAGCTAATCTAGGGTATTACTTAATGGATCAACAGGCATAATCATACAAAACAACTCAAAAGAGATGTTTTGGAAAATTTAGTTATCATTCAATATCATATCAGAGTTGTACAAAGGAGGTCCCAAAATTTAGAAACATAAAGTTTGAATGATAACAGTGTATCCATCTTCAAGTCCATGCCACTCCGTGCCATAGGTTGCTCAATTACCTGAGATAAACATGCTAAAAGGGTCAACACAAAGGTTGAGTAAAATTCATAGTTTATAGCATGAATCCCTCACAGGATTTAGAAAACATATAAAGATGGGACTAATCACAGTGATGGAACCATATCATATATCAAAATCACTTTTGTTTAATTTGTATAAAACAAGCATGTATCCCCCTCGCGGTTTTATAAAGCTTGTAAATAAGTAAAGGCAAGGCTATGAACTTCACCTTAATAGTATAGGAAAATCTGATTGATGGCAAAAGTATATCAAGTGAAAGTAACGGCTTTGTCACGCAACCTGAAGTAATATGTCAAGTCTTAGTGGGATAGTTTATGTTTCAAAACTTTACAAAGTTTAACGTATATCTTTGATTTATTAAATTATGGAAATATTGTATCACTGTTCGGGCTATCATAATCCAGAGGCCATGTAGTATCGTTTGAGGAGCCAGGGCTTTTTAAATCATAAACCCAGCAAACTCGTCAAAACAAAAACTCAAATAAAACCCTTCATATGAAATTCCCCCTCTAGTTAACGTGTTCCACGATTATAGATTTTAAGTTTTCTTCAAAGTTAGCGATGAAAAATTACTGTTTAACATATAGAAGTATATAATGCGTCGATTTATGATTAATAACGATAAATGTATCGGGTTTTAATAAAATCGAGTTTTATAATATTAATATATATTTTTATAATTTATATAAAAATATTATATTTTATATTTTTAAGTTTGCAATATTGGCAATATATACCCTTGGTTTATAAACTTTTACAACTTTAGTCCTTTATATATAAAGTATATATAATTTAAACCTTTAACTTTAAAACTTGGAAAAATAGGTCCTTATAGTTATAACTTTAGAATAATGACATTTTTAGCCCCTTTAGTTATAAATTTCAAAAAGTTACGATATATACCCCTATTCAAGGAAATATTTGCAAAAGAAGTCCAAAAAGCCATGCAAGCTTATTTTAAGGTTCCAAATGATATTTTCAGGTTATAGCTTATTAGAATAAGCAAAAATAAGATGTTCTAACATAACAAAAGTTTAGAAAAAGGATTCGTTAGCTAGAAAATCAAAACGGGTCATTTTTAGGGTTTTAATAAAAAACACATGGGTTTGAGGATTCAAAGCTTCAAACAAGAGTTCATATATGATCTTAAGAGTATTATGAACATTCTAATACAGATTATAAGCTTATTGAACAAGAACTAAGCTTACTTGAGCTAGAAATGGGTCGAAATGGGGTTTTCGGGTTCGTACGCCTAGTAACGACTTCAAGGGCTCCTTTTTCTTGATTCTTGGCTTCTATTCTGAGCTTAGGGACTTCACTTGATCCTTCTTGGTCTGAGTTAAGACTCCATTGTTGTACTTGATGAGTTTTGAGGTGTGTTTGAATGGTTTGCATGGATTCGGCTATTTATAGGGTTGAAACACCCTTGGTGCCCAAGTTTTAGCTATGAAAGGTGTCAAGAGCTGTAGATAGATGACTAATGGAGTCTATAGGGTAAGTGTTGTGAGCTAGAAGTGTAGATTTGCAAGGTGGAAGGTGTATGAGGGTTTTTGGCTACAAGGAGGTGACAAGGAGGTGTCTAGAAGCCTTGGAGCTTAAGGGTGGTGATGGAGGTGCTTGTAAGGTGCTAGGGTGGCTGCTAGGTGATGTCATGGTGATGCAAGGGAGGTGCTTGAGGTGCTTGGTTGCTAAAAATGGGTAAAAATGCAAGAAAAGGGGTGTCGGGTTCATTTCATTTCGGGTTAGGGTTTTAGGGTTTTAATTCGTGTTATGGTTAGGGTTTAAGATAGTTTAGGGTTTAGGATTAGTGTTAGGATTAAGGATTAAGTTTTAAGTCGTTAGGGTTTAGTTTTAGAGTTTAAAGTGAAAATTGTGGGTTTTAGGGTTTCTGTTTAGGGTTTCTGGGTTTTTAGTGTTAGGGTTTTTGATGTGATCTTAGGTTAAGTTTAGGGTTTAGGGAGACATGGCTTAAGTGCTTCTGTACCTTTGTGTTAATGTTGGTGGTAAGAAACTAGAATGAATTTGGATGGGTAAAATGACCTTGTTTTGACTTTCTTGCATTATTGTCTCTGTACCATGAGCTTTAGAATAGTTGTATACATTGTTTTGGAGGAAAATGTTATTCAGAAAATTCGCGTGCATGGTACAGCTTGTAACATGCTTTAAAAGGCTTGCACATTCTTTTGTATGTATACATTATATAGTTAGGGTTTTGATCGTAAACGTTAACGTGTTAATGCGTTGATATTGTTGAAATAACGTTTTTGGAAAGTACGTTAAATGGATAATGTACTTGGTAAAAATGATATTAAGATATAAACTTGACATATTAGAATGTTTACTTGATGTAAACATAGATGGAATAGGCATAGATTTGAATGTTAATGCCTCGCACTTTTTTATTTTTTAAAATTGTTTATTTTAAACCCGGTAAGTTGCGTTGAGCTCGGTTTACTTTAGAATGTAAACTGTAGGTTACATAATCGGAATGGAATTAAAAACGAAAAATATTAGACGTGGAGAAATGGTGAGTGATTTTTAATATAGTAAGTAGATATTACATTGATGAGAATACTAGAAGAATTACCGGTGTGGTATAGCCTCGACGTTCTTTGAATAGTTTGTTTGAGGTTGCATCGTCCCGTTCTCGTGGATCTGTTTGGTAATTGCGATCCGTGCGGCGTTCGACGAATCTAGCGAAGTGTATGTCCTCCACATATTCCGTTTAAATAATTTCGACCATTAGTACCTAAGTAGCTCTGAGAACCAAATGATGCGGATCTTAAGGCACTATTTCATACGCGAATAAACAACATACGAATTGTGGAAAAACAATGCTCGAACGATAATTCCAATGGGGAACTCGCTTAAAGCCACAAACTTTACTTAGTTAATATCAAAAACATAATTATTCTACATCAAACCCTTGCACAATCGCTTGTATAGGACGGAAAGAGTTGTTGTACATGTTAGCTTCTAGGGCGATGTGGCATAAGAGATAAATATTAAACGGTAACTACGAAACTACGAAACACACGACATATGGGTGAGAGGCTGATGAACTCGCCAATCATTCATATAAATTGTCTCTACAGATCCTTGATAGATTGCTGAGTAGGCTAATAGTGTCGACGCTAGAGACTCGATCGACATGTTGTTTGAAAGATAATATGACTTAAAAAGACACGAATTATTCAATACAATTTGCCGGGTATATAGGAGAGTTAGGATACCATTCTTTTAGTTTAAACCCCTATGGGACTAATAAAAAAGAGCTCGTCTGCTCTTTTATAATGAATAGTGTATCTGATAATTTATCTAAGCAAACGTGTATGAAGGAAGTTTTCAACTTTCTGATTCTCGCTAAGTACATATAGTGTAACTCTACTTGCCGCTATTTGAAAATATGAGAGAATATTCGCGATAGGAGTGATTGCGAGTGATGATATTAAGACTTGTCCGCAAAGTTATGAGAAAAAATTGGAACTAATTTAAACTTTACACATCCGAACGAAAATTGTAGCCCCATTCAACTCCCTTCCTTTGAATGTGAAAAGTTGATATTAAACCAAATACGTATGGTCTATATATTATGTGGTACTAGTAGGTTATTCACGCTTTGTGACGGCTATGAATCAGAAAAATGTAAATATAAACGGCGTTATAAATTTTGGATAGCGTACCCTGTCAGTCGTCGTCGCAGGAAAAGTCAGGATATTAAGAAATAAAGTGGCTAGGATAACACTCTATGTTTTTGTAAGCTTCAAACATCGAATAGGTGTTTGGCATTTTAGTAGCTTTCAATAGGTGTTTGGCATTTTAGTAGCACTTTCTCGGAGATTGTACATTTGATAAATATTAGATTGTACTTTTAAGTGAAAGGTGGTGCGATCATAACACGCCTAACGCTTAACTACACTCACATATTTTTAATTGTCTTTTTTCAGATGAAATTGTGATGTGTCGTATTATACCACTAACCTTCATACCACCTCCCTTCGAGTATTACTCTTGCCAATAACAAACTCCACCAAACTAAAAACATCCCAATACTTCAACCCACTATTTAATCAGTTATGTCAACCACCACACCCCCGCACTCCACCACACAACAAAATCTCAACGAACCAACACTAAATATTAGTCCCTTACCACTCCCCATAAAACACCATCCGACGCCTCGCAACCATACACCCACACTTACCCCCCATAACAGTAAATCAACATTTACCACCCTCAATACATATGTACCAGATACCAAAACCTACTCACATACAACACCCTATCACATACTCAACTAAACCTGCACAACCCCATTAAAACAACACCCCGCGTTCACTACACAACCTTGAAAATCCTATTATACCTCTCATAAATACTCTACACTACCACGTGTCCCTCACTTAGAACGTACCCCAAAGTGTCAGTGAGAACTAAATCACCCCACCCTCCCCCCTATCTCTAGACTCACTACACTTCTCCGCTTTCTTTAATCATTATAACAAACATAACAATATCCAGATCACTAATTTAATTCTCCCTCATATCAAAAGTGTATTTAATCAAAACCATGTCCTAATGTCTTCCACGATTTGTCTCCCGCCTTGTTCACTTGAAATGATAATCCACCCAAACCCTCTCGCAACTTTTTCCCACCCCTCAATACACCTCCATACAGAATAGACATTTTAGTTCCAGTTTAAAAACTTACACTGTCCGAAATATCAAAGTATTTGTCATACAACCAATCCCTCTAATTGAACCCCAGGTCCAGACTTGAGAAATACACCACGTAAATCATGAGACCCTCAATTAGAACTCCAAACAACCAACCTCATTTCAATTTGTAATGCGTCCTGTAGACATCACACCCAAAACTTACTGTGATCGTACTAGCAATCTGTAGACCATGCAACAATCACCCCTATACCACAACACAATGAACCCCACAACACCCCAATATAACGCTTACACCACCACAACCTACTTAAAACACCCACCAAGTGTACCGCTCACCAGTAGTCTAGATGTCACACGCCACTTTAAAGCACCTACAACACTCAATTTCCTCCAACTATTTCTAACCTACCATATATCTATCTTAAACTGTCAAATCCCGTTTCCCTCTCATCCTCAGAGTCTTAAAATATCACATCATACATTTTTCAATTAAGACAAACAAGTCAATCATACATCCTCAAATACTAGAATATCAATAAAGAGTTATCCATCTTATTTGTAAATCATATATTATATACATTATTAAATTATGTAAACACTCTCCACCAAATCTCAACTCAAATAATGTAAGTTCCCCTTAATCAAAGTCCCCAAAGCCGATCAACTCACGTGAAAAATTCTAACACACAATCACAACCTCTGTCCCTACCTTAAAATGTTACCCAACTACATTCATTTATCCATTCCCCCATGTCCCACAAAACAAATTTTACTCAAGAAAGAACCGACACTGCTCTCCTCTACACCTTCATACAAACATGCCCATAGATAGTTCCAACTACTCAAAACTCAACTTTCTCTCAACAACACCTCATGTATCGAAAACGATTTCATGCAAATCACCCTCCCCTGAATCTAATCCTCTCCCCTCCCTCAAACTGATCCCACACAACCCCCCCCCACTCAAATCCCCACCCCCATAGAACACTACCCACACAAGTCATCACAACATAAATCCACATCATTACATAAACCCCCAATTATACCCGACCAATGTCTCCCCCCATCCGTGTGTAATTACCCTAACCCAACCCCATCATGACCAACCCCCCTTCCACAATACAAAACTACAACCACAACAAAATATACAATCTTGTTATATAGATCTCTCATTCCCAAATAACATCAACCCCTTTAGTCCTCATAATTAAAAAGTTCATAAGAATCTCTCCAAACACTAAAGTCCCTCCTCCAAAAGATTTTCCATAAAGAATCACCCCTCTACAATATTATGCATTCTCCATGAAACAAATAAAAACTTCGTCCATTTCTTCCTAAACCACCCCCCAACTGATTTATAAATCCCCACAACATTAAACCCACAACCAACATAACTCTATTGATTCATCACCCGCATGTATTCACCCCCCTCAAAGAGTTTCATACCCCCATCACCAACTAAAGTACTCCCCTTACATAAGAAATGAGAGATCCACACCTAACCCACAACTAATATAGCCACATAAAATATCACACCAACGATTCTCAAGACAACTCAATATTACTACCCACACACACTCTGGAATAATCCCCTCATGAAAAACACGTTCTGTGATATGCAAGTGAGCCCTCCAGTCAAAATCATAGAATGTGAGGAGTGTCATGATTCAACAGCTCCAATGTCATTAGAGGTCAAACAACTACAAAATTTGTCATGAAAATTAATGTGATATGCTCAAGTAGTTCTACTCCACACATAGTCGTGATACATTGACATACAACCAATACCCATCTAGGCGTTATAGAGATCCATCTTAAAACACGCACAAATTATGCCCCTCCCACCACATTTAAACCCAATGATGATGACCGACTCCTTTCACACCCAGTTCTGTGCCTTGTATATCACCCCCACACACCCCTAACTCAAACATAATTTGACTTCACTATAAAACTACTCCTACAAGAACAAACTCACTCTGAGTTAAATGTGTCACATCTACTTTTCAACCAGAACCATCTACGCTTACAATCACTGAATCACTGACCATATACAAACATATCCACACACTCATAAATATAAAAGACAAAGACCCTACTTACCCCAATCAATGTGTGACGTTAACAACGATAGGCCACCTGATTTGCTCAAAAACTACATGCTAAGAATAGATCCCTGAGTCAATAACCCTAACATTCCCATCAAAAACATTACAAACACATGTGCTTCACAATCCTCCGTAAGTAGACCATCTAGAACACACGGCACCACTCATAAGTCCATAAGTCTTGATACGTCAGCTGAGTGTTACTACCAATCCTCTTCACACCCAAATGTCTTGACATATCTCACCCTCCCAATGTTATTTGTACACTTCTTATCCTTTGCCCACCAAAAGCCACCAGCTAAGAACACCAATGAAACCTCAAATGACACAATTTAATAAGATACTAATTGATTGCAAGTCCCAAATAATAATACTAAGAAGTGATCAACCAACCTATAGTTCCATTCCAAACGTGAATTCCCTCTCATAGAGAACATCAACCACAGTGTCAAGATACACCCAATTCATCAGACTTCCTCACCAATTCAAACGACAATATAAAAAGTGATACTACACAGAACATAGAAATGCAAACAACTCATAACAATACTTGTCCACCTCACATCAACCAACCACATACAAAAAGCTGATAACAGAACAAGACACCAATATTCCAATAGTTTACAAAATGCCTAAAATAGTTCCACTCAAGTCTGTATACTGTGTCCCTATGTGTGACCCTTTATTCTCCACATCTCTCTTGATACTTTGTACCCAATGTAAAATTCAACTCATTTTACCCCACAATTCAATCCCCAAACCATTCCTTCACATACTCTAATGTCTGTTAAACACAAACTGCCCCACTATCACAATAAAACCCTTATTCAAATCTTCTTGATCTTAAATTCAATTGTGTCATTTAACTAAAAGCAAATTTAACACTCTTGTACCTCACCCTCTCCTAAAGTCAAACCCTTCTACCGTTTATTGTTACTACAATTTCGTGACACCCCTATATACCTTGCACTATTCCACCGACAAGTTTACATTCAATAGACTATAGTGTGTTCGTAAAAAAAACAACCAGTACCCTGTAAGATGATCTGAATGCAACAACCACCAAATTTCACAAGATGCCTGTCCATCTCGCCCACAATTTTCTGCATTAGTGTCGAGTGTGTATCTAATCTGTCTGTCTTGCTTGAGAGATTTACTCTTTAAAAATTACATTATATATACTTTACCAAAGATGAAATTGAAACAGACTCTCGCTAAACCAATCCAAACTTCCATGTCATTTGTCGTATCGAAGTGGTACAAATAGATACTACTTCACTAATTTCACCCCCCTACTATCATCTTGTCATCTAACGATCATATTCATAACAATCTGTAATTTTTGTGATAGCCTCCTATTCATGCACACAACCTATAATAATATGATATACAAACTATACACCATGAAGAGTAAACAACTGACGATCCCCATCAACCTCGATACCGTAAGCGAACAATGAATCTATGATCCAGTGAATTGTTCGTAGCTGGCTGTAATAACTCACTGATACTCTCAGACGTGACTCCGTATTGCCACTACAAATCAAATACTTATAAACCGCCAAGCCACATGGTATGTACCCAACCTAGTTACAGGCTCCACTATGACTGTAGTTACTCGGAATGACCCTCTAGGCGACAATGTGAAATTCACTCTTCGGGGTCCTCATCCTGTCTTTGGAGTATAATTGAGGCAGATGTGTGGCGTCCACACACGTAGTGTTCCCATTGTAACTATTCTACATTGCCCCACAGTGCCCGGTTAATAGGATTTATGAATTATCGCGCTCTGCTGAGTGTGTACGCTTGTGTGGATCGCCTATATGCAAGTACCGGAAACGAGAGTGATGTGGCGCTCGCAGTATCAATCGTGTGTGTTATGTGATTTCGAGGCATTTTCTGACTCGTCGCGGCAGTTCTTAAGTCGGATGTCATGATAGGATAATGAAGTGTCGTGTGGTGGGGCCGTAGATGTGTTTTGAGACGCGGCATCGTGAATTGAGATCTGAAAGTTGCACTGATGAGTTATCTAGCGAGATGGGTTGTATTGATGTGCTTCTGTTCGTACTGCGCCTCGGTTTTACTATCCAACGCTTCAAGTCGGGTTTTGAATGGTATGTCTTGCTATGTGTTGCAATGGTTGGCTGAAGGTCTTTGGCGATGTGCGAATTGACTAGTGTGTTTGATTCGGGGTAGCCCGCATAATGCGGAGGTATCTGATTCTTTGTGTAGCGTCTGTTTCTGAGTCGGAGGTATGAGGAGGCTGTGATATTGCACGGAGGGGCCTCCTATGGTGGGACTGCCTACCCAAAGGCGTTTGCTTTTCCTGTAGTGTTTTCCCGTGGCGGTATGTATGAGGGTTTAGGTGAGTCCATTGATTGTCGTGTTACTCTTCTTGTGTTGGCGGAATTGGCAACCGTTAGGCATTTGAGGCTGATTGGAGATACTCATACGCGAGCTTGACTTATTGAGGCCGAGGTTTAACGGCTACCAACCGTTACTGATAGACTGCTCTTTTGGACTCGAAGATTAAGATAGGTGAGAAAGGAAAAAAAGAATAGTAAGATACTTGATATGACTTCTTGGGGTAATGTGGTTGAGAGATTTTTGAAGATTCTTGAGAGTGGGGGAGAAGGAAGGAGAGAAGGGGAGAAAATGGAAAAAAAAAAAAGATAAAAAAGGAAAGGAGAAGAGAGAAAATGCAACAAATTTGAGAGAAAAGTTGGATGTTTTGAGGTACTGATGGATAGTCTAGCTGGCTTCTGTAATGACGAATTTTAATGTATGAGCAGGTTGATTGATACGGCTATTTTAAGAGGGAGTAGGCTTTGCCTTGAGTCCACTTGGTTTGGAACAGGAGGTTGTATTGGAGATGGGTTCTCTTGAGAATGGTTTCTCCTTAAAGGGATCGGTTTCCTGTAACATCCTAAGCCGCCCTCCCTCTGATGATGACGATGATGGAACACGTGCGTTTCGAGTCCCGAGGAAGATAAGCGATAGTCTCAAAGAAAGTGGACAGGATTGATGGACCCTTCTGAGCACTAAGGGGTTCCTCCACTAGTGACCTATTAGGAGATGTGTGTATACATTGGTATTAGTATCTTTGTATAAGCCCTATACTAAACGCAATGAAAATGTCATGTTAGTAGACTTGTCATTTTGGAGTTGTATAACTTAGTTGGTGACATTCATGTAAATTGTATGGACAATTGCAAACTTTGTAAACTTTATGGTTGATAATGAAAAATTATCTTTTGGTCTAATTATAATGTTGTGTTTGTTTGTTATCTTTCTTTAGCGCTACTTCTAATTATTCCTTTTGCTTAATACATATCATGAAATGAATACTCATTCTATAGATTTGATTTGTGTTGTAAACAGGATCATGAGCCAAAACCGAGGTACTGAGGCTCTATGCGCGTGTTATTAGAGGACCAATGTTACCATCCATGAATGAATTTATGTCAAAATGAACCGTGGAGCCGGTGGTGCTGGGAGCGGTGGTGCTTGGAGCCGGTGGTGCTGGAGCCCTGTGTTGGTTTTTTTCGACTTTTCGGGGTGGTGGTGGAGCGTGGTGGTGCTTTGGAAGCCGGTGCGCCGGGAACCAGTGGAAGCTGAAAGGTTACTGGGTGTACTTACATGACCTTCATGAAGTGTAATCCACACACTTTTAAAGGCACTGAAGGTGCGTGGGGTGGGTTTGTGTCGTGGTCTTGAGAAATTGGGAAATCTCGTGTTTCGAATAAGTGACTGTAGGGAAAGGATAAGGTGAAATTTGAAACCGCCACTCTCCAAGGTCGTGCGTTGACTTGGTGGAATGGAAGAACTGCTTCCATAGGTATTGATGCTGCTAATGGTACTCCATGGGCTAAAGTAAGAAGGTGGATGACCGAGGAGTTTTGTCCTCGAAGTGTGTTGCAAAGACTAGAGCAAGAATTGTACAATTTGAAATTAAAAGGGACTGATATTGATGGGTATACAAACCGATTCCATGAACTGGCTGTTGTTAGTTTGTGTACCCAGAATGGTGGGAGCCATAGCAGGTGAAGGTGTGGGCAATACATTCTGTGGATTATCGAAAATACTACGGTGGTGATGTGACCTCGTTCGCTACCAGAGCTAATATTGATATGTTGGCGTATAGCTTATCAGCTTATGGACAAACTAATCCAAGATAATAATGATGAGGTTCTGAGGCGTGAAAGAGATAAGGGGAAGGGATCGTGTGTGGTCATGGTGACATCCGAGTTGACTACAAAAACAAGACATAAACCAAAGAAGGGCTAATGCTAGAGCCATGACCAATGCTGTACCAAATGACAACGAAGTTTGTCTCCGAAATGCAAGAATTAGAAGCATAATGGGGATTTTAATGGAAGTTGCGGTAAGTGTGGTAGTTAGGGCATACAAAGATGTTGTTGGCTTGTAGGTTGCCCCGGACAAGGAGAGAAGTGATTGTTTCAATTGCCAATCAAAAAAAGGGTCCACTAAAGAAAGATTTTTGCCCTCACATGGAGAAGATATGGTCAGGAGGAAATAATCGTGGAGCTTGTTTACAAGTTAGGAGATATGGAGGCTCAGCAAGATTGAAAGTCGGTTACTGGTTACGTTTTACGTAACAACCGATATTCTAATGGCTTTTTTGTTTCGTTCGGTCAGTGGGTGCCCGATAAAAGTTTTTGTATCTACCAAAGTTTTAGGACCCTTATTGACATTAAAACCGGTTGAGTTAGACACTGCTATGACTAGTCAGAATTGGTCCCGACGGAAAGTTGTAAGTACAAATAATGTATTAAGTAGGATGTTACATCTTAACCTTTTAAACCATTCCATTCTTTCCAGTTTGTCTGATTTGATGGTAATAGAACTGGGAAGTTTTGATATCATTATTGGGATGGATTGGTTATCAAGATATGATGCTGCTATTTTATGTGGAGAGAAAAAGGTTAGGATTCCCCTAAAAGGTAAGACGTTGGTTATCGAAGGTAATAGAAATAATTCTCGATTGAAGATCGTTTCCTGCATTAAGACTCAAAAGTATATCGAGAAGGGTTGTGAGCTATTCTTAGCTCAAGTAACTGAACAAGAATCGAAGGAGAAACGATTAGAAGATGTCCCTGTTATCCGAGATTTTCCCGAGGTATTTCCCGAAGATTTACCCGGACTTCCGCCACCCAGGCAAGTTGAATTTCGTATTGATCTTATTCCTGGTGCTGCACCTGTGGCGCGTGCGCCATATCGTTTAGCACCATCTGAAATGAAGGAGTTGTCTAAGCAACTGCAAGAGTTATCGGAGAAAGGTTTTATTCGACCGAGCTCGTCACCATGGGGAGCTCCGGTGTTGTTTGTGAAAAAGAAGGATGGATCGTTCCGAATGTGCATCGATTACCGTGAACTGAACAAGTTAACGATCAAGAATCGATACCCATTACCGAGGATTGATGACTTATTTGATCAGCTGCAAGGTTCTAGTGTTTATTCGAAGATTGATTTGCGGTCTGGTTATCATCAACTTCGCATACGCGAGGAAGACATTCCAATTACAGCATTTAGAACTCGTTATGGACACTATAAGTTTCAAGTAATGCCGTTTGGACTAACTAATGCACCTGCAAGTATTCATGGACTTGATGAATCGCGTGTGCAAACTGTATCTTGATAAGTTTGTGATTGTATTCATCGATGACATTCTGGTCTATTCCAAGAATAAAGAAGAACATGGTAAACATTTGAAGACTATCTTGAATTTGCTAAGGAGAGAAAAGTTGTACGCCAAGTTTTCGAAGTGTGGTTTTTGGCTTGATTCCGTGCAATTCCTTGGCCATGTGATTGATAGTAGGGGAGTTCATGTTGATCCTGCAAAGATCAAAGCCATTAGAAATTGGGCTGCACCGACTACACCAACGGAAGTGCGACAATTTTTGGGTTTGGCAGGTTATTATCGATGGTTTATTAAGGAGTTTTCTCTAATATCCAAACCATTAACTAAACTCACTTAGAAAAATAAGCCGTTTGTATGGGGAAGACGAAGAGGAGGCATTTCTAACATTGAAGCTGAAATTATGTAGTGCGCCAATATTATCACTACCTGAAGGAAGCGAGGACTTTGTTGTGTATTGCGATGCGTCTCTTAAAGGATTTGGAGCTGTGTTGATGCAGCGAGAAAAGGTGATTGCTTACGCCTCAAGACAACTTAGAAAGAATGAAGAAAATTATACGACCCATAACTTGGAATTAGGAGCGTAGTTTTTGCTCTTCGACTATGAAGACATTATTTGTATGGCACTAATTGTACGGTATACACCAATGACAAAAGTCTACAATATATTTTGGATTAGAAAGAGCTAAATATGAGGCAGCGTAGATGGATTGAACTTCTGAGTGATTACGATTGTGTTATTCGTTATCACACGGGAAAGGCAAATGTTGTCGCTAATGCGTTGAGCAGGAAGGATAAGGAACTGATTCGAGTGTGTGACTTTAGAGTGATGGTACATAAAACAATTTACCCCCAACAAATTCGATATAATGCACAGTTGGAAGAGTTTGCAAGGAGGAAACATTTTGGTGCCGATGATTTCGTGTGCAGAACAATGGGAGCCATTTGAAGTTAGATCCAATGGTACGAAATGTCTGTATAGGGAAGTGTATGGTTACCTTTTTAGAAGATTGAGGGTCTTTTATCCATGTTGGGAATCTCATAAATCAAAATTTCATTCTCTTGTCGGATAAAAATTGTACCAATGTTTTGGAAGAAATTATACTGTGTCGGGAATATGGAAAGCTGACATTGCAACATATGTCAGTAAGTGCTTGACATGTCTGCTAAGTCTCAAGGCTGAACACCAAAAGCCGTACAGGATTACTTCAGCAGCCAGAAATTCCTGTTTGGAAAGGGAGAGAATTAAAATGGATTTCATTACAAAGCTTCCAAGAACACCATTTGGATTGATTCACATTTTGGGTCATTGTGACCCAGATTGGACTAACTCGTGCTCACTTTATTAGATGAAATGAGAAATATAAAATGGAGATGAGAAAGCTACTCGATTGTATTTGAGGTGATTGTTTGTAGGCAACGGGTGCACGTTGTCAATTATTTCGGATCGCGAGGCCCCTCTTTTTGCATCAAGGTTTTGGGAGATCTCTTCAAAAGTCATTGGGTCAAATTTGGGTTATGTGCAATATTACCTATGAAATGTTCTCTATACTTTTGGTCCAAGAGTGAAAGAACGATACAGACATTGGAAGACATGTTGCGTGCTTGCGTGATTGACTTTGGTAGTGGCTAGGATAAGCACTTACCTTTGGCTGAATTCTTCTTTACCATAATAGTTATCAGCTAGTATTAATGCAGCGCACACTTTCGAAGTCTATATGGGAAGGAAAATGTAGTTCGCTGTATTTTGGTTTGTGGAGGTTGGAGATGCCCAACTCACGGGACCAGAGATGATTCGCAAAACGACGGAGATGATTGTGCAAATCAAGAATCGATTATTAGCTGATCGTAGTAGACAAGTAATGTTGTAATGCGGTTGTGAGACGTAGACCTTAGGAGTTCGAAGTGGGTGGACAAAAAGTTTTGCTGAAAGTATTCACCATGAAGGTGTTGTTCGTATTTGTGAAAGTGGGAAATTAAGTCCCCGTTATTATTGGTCCATTCATGATGTTTTCAAAGAGTGGGTCTGGTGAAATATAAATTAGAGTTACCCGGAGCTTAAGGAATACATCAATTAACATTCCATGTGCGAATTTAAAAGAAATGTTTAATCAGATTAAGATTTTATCATTCCACTCGCAAAGTATGGTCGACGAGAAGTTTGCATTTCATCGAAGAACCCATTGAAATCATCGGATAGAGAAGTGAAAACAATTAAGCAAAGTCGGATTCCTCCTATAGTTTTAAGTTTGATGAACTCGAGGGTGGACCAGAATATACATAGGAACGGAGGATTAGATGTGGAAGAAAATTTCCTCATCTCTTTAACTTTATTAAGAAGCGAGCAACCAGGATGAATTAATACTTTAGGGAGAAGAACCCTTTTTAGGGGGAAATGCGGATGTGAAAACAATCAAATTCAGGTTGTTTTGTAATTCGCGGAGTATATTATTTTATTCTTTCAATTTTTTGTTGAGTTTTGAACTCTACGAACTATCCGGGAAGGAATCCAGGGCTTACACTTGTTATTTACGTAACGTTTTATGAGAAACGGCGAATTCTTCGTTAAGCATCGACGTTTATATTTTCAAAATGCCATAGATATAATTTTGTTGCATTCATTTTTATTTTTCGTATCTCGTACTATTTTTACTTTTTACGAAAAACGACTACAAATCGTACCTTTTTAAATATCAGACTTTGATAATACCCGCATTTACAAATAGTGGGTCAAGTTTTAAACTCAACCCACTTATCTTAAACTTCATAGGGGCGGATCAACCAAGGGGTGAGGTGTCCCCTTGGTGATCAATCTTGTTCATGCATTATAACACTTGGCATTTCTCTTGTAAGCATATATAAAGCCTAACTTTAACCAAAATAACACACACAACTCATATTACCACATCCACAATTATTGCATTTGTCTCTCCCTCCTCCTCCCTTGACGCCACACACACACCACAAACACCCATTTTATAAATTTTGAAGATCAAATATTAACTAC
Organism: Tanacetum coccineum; assembly: GCA_026074375.1. Taxonomy (NCBI): domain Eukaryota; kingdom Viridiplantae; phylum Streptophyta; class Magnoliopsida; order Asterales; family Asteraceae; genus Tanacetum; species Tanacetum coccineum. The sequence goes on from BQNB010041376.1 coordinate 38,399, forward strand.
ACTAGTAGAGGTGATTTTCTTATATGGTGAATTACATTTTGAAGATGTCTAAAGGAGTTATAGAAGGTTTTCCAATTATATGACGGCCTGAAGTTGATCAAGAAGTTTATCAAGTTTTTGGGTAATAAAAATGGTGATCTAGAATAATTTGGGTGAAGATCAAAGTTGGAGTAGAAGGGTTATATTGTTTTTTTTTGATCAATTGATCATCCTCATCATTTATTTAGGGTAAAACTCTACTTGTTTTCATTATTATTGTATTTTTGATTTCCTTATTGTATATTTAAATGTATGATATATGATGATCAAGAGGTGAAATTGTCCATGCATGCATAGATCTAGGTTAAAAATGGCTTAATCAACTATTGAAACTAGCTAGAAATTACTAAGAATTATGGGCTGATGTTAACAGTAAGTTCTGCAATTTTGAGTAACTTTGAGAGTTGATTTCAACACTCTGGGTTGTAGACAATGTCGTGTGTTACATGTAGACAAAATTGGATACCATTGGAATGTAAAAATTGAGTAAGTTATGGTCAAAATACTAAAAACTTGTGGATTATGAATTGATATACAGATGGTACAATAAGTAATACTTAACGTCTGACGTTGGTTTAAAAAGTTAAAACTATAAGGACCTTAGATAAAATAATGTAGGTTTCTGGAACCAGGTGGTTGAGTCAACCAACTTCTATATGGTATGTAAATGGCATCAAAATGGTGAAACGTGAGATTTTCACTCCGAATTTTGTAGACTTGACATTTATGTTTAAAAGTTAACTTATGTATTATGTATGACTAAAAGATGTACTAAAATGAGTTTAAAATCTGTTAAAGTGGACTTATATTGAAGCCAAGCATAATAAGATATAAAGTTTACCATTTACGTTTATAAATTACAACATTTTCGTCAAACTTAAAAGTATAACAAAAATCTTCTACTACTCCGAAAACCTATAATATGTAAAGCGATTTTTTGTAACTAAAACACGGTGGTGTAGGCCCATCTTCTTGGAAATTTTAAAAAGGCTAACATATGATAATAAAAGTTCCCAGACCTCGAGAACACGAAAAATAATAAATCAAGAGTCTTATATAGCTTAAATGAGCATAAGGCCTTATTGGTCACCTAGGCCCTTGTAACATATTAGACTATATGGACTTGTTTGGCCCCAATCCACTTGGACCTTAACTAATAGGCTTAGACCTGGTCTTTGAGTGATATTATCATCCCTAATTAACTTAATGGCTTGCTTATGGGAGTATTGGGCTTTTTGGAATAATTTGGACTAATACTAGTAAAATTGGCAAATAAAAAAAATTTAAAGAACCTTAGAAAACTATTAAAGTGTGATATAATATGTTGCTAAGAGCATGATTCATCATATAAAACAACATCTACACATATACTTATTTATGTTCATGAGTTTTCGTTAATTTTTTTCGCCTAGAAAACCTAAGACCAGTAATACTCACATTTGTTTTGTATAGGTCAATGTTGATTGACGAGCTTCATCGAAGTTTTTTTATTCATCGATATTTCGTCCGGACATCAACCAAATGAGTTCATAGCCTCGCATTTTTACACTTTAATTGGTTTTATAAACCCCGTGTGGGAGATTAACAACATAGATTGTTTTTAATATGAGAAACAACAAGGGAGATTGTTTGCTAGTTCCTTGATTAAAATTTTAAGTTAGCGTAACTCGCTAGATAAAAGACTTGCTGGGAAATCATAGAATTGTTAAAACTACCGGGAATTGGTTGACGCTTATACATGAAATAGTTTTTTTTACCTATTTGGAGGCTGCCACATCCAATCCCGTGAAGATGTGCTATAGTCATAGTGTCGGAATATGACTCTTATGGGATGCGCTGTCTGTATAGAGAATATTTTGCAAATCATTGCGATGTTGTATAGTAGGCTTACCTTGTTGGGAAACCACCAACATAATGAAAGATGGTATCGTTCAATGTCATGGAGACTTTAAACTAAATCCCATTGTTATAACTTTGTATGGCCACACGTTTATATCCTGACGAATTTGAGAAAATGTTACTTGTGTTCGGAAAATTTTATTGTTTATATATATAATCACTATGATTTATCTCAAACTTTATTGTTGACGTTTTAGCATGTTTTATCTCAAGGTCCTTGAAAGTAATTCGGCACGATGGAGTAATTTGGTTGTCGCTTTTGGAAACCTAAATGTTTGGAAGGCTCATTAAATAAATAAGTCATTCGAAGATTATTTGAAGAAGGTTGTTATGATTATGAAATATTTTGGGGAACCTATGATGTAAACTTTTTATTTACGAATGAATGTATTTATAATAACGTCTCTTTCGTGTCCGTATTCTATGCTTGAGTTGTTATATTAAGACGTGGCACCCCAAATGACCCTTCTGCTGAGACATATAAAAATGGGTGTTACATGTTTGGCCATGGACTTAGCCAAAACATTGTTAATACATGATATTATGGTATTATTACATTGTGTACTCCTAACGGCCGATGAAACCATGACCACTTGTGACTTGATTCGCTTGATATTGCATTTAATTTCAGTTTTGGGTTTTGCCATTGTTTCGGCTTCTTTTTGTATGGTTTTAATTTTTGTTGTAGCCATTGTTTGGGAACTTTACAGTATTTAGATGATAGGATAAATGTATTTAATCATAAAATTATTGTAACCGATGTTTGGATTCGAAACATGGGCTGCAATAAAGTTCTAAAGGAATAAAGTCAAATTGGAGCTGCTGGAGTAATCTCCACTAATACTGGGTTCTACCGGAGTTCTACATGGAGTTAGAAGCTAATTTTTTAGAGCAGCGTGGCAAAACTTAATGGTGGCCTACAACTTCATTCAACTGGATCTTAGATTGAGGAAAACTCACATCTTCTAGGAGTTTCTGGCCATCCAAATCACAGCTAAAAAATTTTATGGCAGTTTTGGGCATCAAGTTCATTTAGGGTTTCACTTGCTCATGATGGTTCTTGAAGCAAGTGGGGGCCCTCCTTATGGTTGTGTGGTTAACCCTTAGTTGACTTCTTGTTTCTCATGATGGCTCACGAGACCAAGCATAGGTTTTTTCATCGGTTGAGGCTTTGCATACTTATGGTTGTGTTGTTTTGTTTTGTTTTATATATGTTTCCTTGGATGTAATAACAGTGCAATATTTTTATTAAACTAAAAATAAAACACAACCTATTTTTGAAACTAATCTTGATTTTTGATTTTAAACATAGTTTTAATTTGATTGAAACTTAACACTAGTTTCAATAAGTAACACTAAATAAATGTTATGATTGTTATTTAATGTATTGTTCAAACTAATATTTATTCCACCTAGGTTATATATTAGTCATAAAAATGAATCATAAATGATATAAAACAAGTATTAAACTTAAGTTAAAAATAGTTTTTTAACTTGTGCTACGAAGGATGAATGCATGCTTCCTCGTACATATTTTTTGATCATGTATTTATCAAAACTTTTACTCGTCACAAATTTAAGTCATGCCGTCCAATTGGTTAAGATCACTTGCAATTACCTTGTGCTCTGCATGAGACGCAGGTGAATTGTAACCTAAGGTGATTATTCTCTATGCGTGAGACCTAGACATATTCTCACATGTTCTCGCATTGGATGACTTAATCGAGTTAAGCAGGTGAGACCTTGGCTTGAGGCAAGGATGGGACTAAACATACCAGCTTGACATTGTTTCTCTGATTACAAATGTCATGAGTCTCATATGGTCTAAGAATTGCACAGGTTTTGCAATTGGTGAACATCACCTACCTATTGAATCTATCATTGCTAGCAGATCAACTGATGTGATGGTGGAACCTCAATGAGGATCTTAGCCTTTCGTAAAATTAATTGTTTTATAAACTTAGGTAGTTAATTTTAAAAGGATAATTATCAAAAATACTAATATGAACTTTGTAATTCCTATTAATGACATTTATGCAACATAATCTGTAAACAAAAGTTTGTTTCCTTTCCTTGTTAGAGGAAGACAAACTAAGTCTTCTTTTCTTGTAAGAAAAAGACTTATTCATATCCTTTCTACTTATATGAGAAAGCTATAATAGGAACACTTAATTTTTCCAATCCTAATCAAACTCAAAGCATACTTACTCGAGAAATCATTTTATCTTGTAAAAGTCTAACGGTTAAGTACGGTTGCACATCTTATTTGGATGACTAGAGAACATGTATTCTATAGCCACCAAAATGATACATCTTGAAGCGTCAAGACATGGTATGAGTTTTAATAATTAGAAATGGAAATCTCAATAAATCGCGAAAAAGAAAAGGAAATTAATAGCATGTTTTCTAGTAGTTTCCCTTAACTCAATATTTTTCCTAAGAATCTACACACCCTTGAGGTAATGTAGAAGGAGGAATTGCATGCAAAACTTTCAAGTTAAAGAATAGCATTGATGGCTAGTCCATCATATATATATAGTAGAACTTAATGCACTCCTTTGAATATCTAAGTACATGTTTACTAGTCCATGAGGCTCACATTAGAGATAATGTGCTGATATTCAAAGAGTAGAAAAGTAAATAAATTGCTACTTGCACTTCATTGGCATAGACACACATTAAATGTTGTCTTATCCAGTGAGAGCAATGCATTTTACTACTGATATATACGCACATGTAATGTTGTCTAAATTCAGTGGGAGCTATGAGCTTATCACCTTGTAAGTGACCCATTTTATTTCTAGCTGGTCTTGAAATAATACATTACTTTTAACATATGATGCATCAAAGTTTTAAAAGAATCAATGCTTATTATTCTATTAGATAACTTGCCCCTTTTCTGATGTCGCTGCCTGAAATGTTATCTATACAATATTTATGCATGATTGCTTATTAAAAGTTCTATATATACTTGTAATGCAAATCTGATTTTAGTTTGACTTAAATCATATCATATCTGTGACATTGTCATATTATTCATACAAACATACAGAAGCGTGGTGGGCTCATAACTCACTAGTCTCAGGATCGTAACCTGACTCGTAAATATGCTCTTTTGTTTGTATAAATGCTTGATGTTATGCCGTGCACAAGTGGGAGAAATCTTAATTGTGTGTAAGGTACAACACATAACAATATGACTAATGGTTTTTCTTAACCGAATGGTAAGAAAGCTAATATTCTACTAGGACTTATACACCTTGATGTATGTTGCCCTACTTAGAACTAGTGTCATGAAATAATGAATACCTACTTCATCATATTCACTAAAAGGTTTAGGAAATATGATTGTGTCCTCTTGTAGAGACATCAATAAGAAGTATGCAATTAACTTGAAAAGACTGTTGAAGCAAAGAGTCGATGTTCAATAATACTTTATTTAATATGTTTATTTCTTCCTGTAAAGACATAAACATCAGGTCCTTGAACTGTTCAAAGACTTATAAAGTAAGCAATTGACTTGTCATGTCTCCTAGTCACGACATGTACATGAAGTCATTGAAATGTTCAAAGACTTATAACGTAAAGTTAGCGATTAACGTGTTATGTCTTCCTGTTAAGACATGTACATAAAATCCTTGATCTTCTATAAGACTTCTACGTTATAGCATGCAATTGGCTTGAAATTACTGTTAATGCCATTATGTTTAAACAAATTGGCAAGTATGTGAGCCAAAGCGTATTAGGTTATCTATGGAATTGTGATGCGTAAAATCCAACTCTGTTGATATTGTTCAATTTTTGATAACTTTAACTATCCCACTCTAATCTTATCAAGGTTAACAAAATTGAGTAGAGCCACGTGTTTACTCAATATGGTTTCAATCAAGAAGGTTACTAAGACACCATCAGGTTATGAAATGGGAAGACTCCCATTAAGTCTTAACTGAAGTTCTGAATTTGTTGAGATCATGTTAAGCGTGTTATTAGCAAACTAGACTCAAGAACTATCAGCGTACATGATACATCCCAAATGAGAACAATTTTATTGTTGCTTGACTTGCTGCATATTTGGAGAAAGTCTCCTCTTACACGAAGCAAGTGGGAGCATCTGTTTTTGGAGAAAGTCTCTTCTTACACAACCTTCTGAATGCACTAGCTAACAACATAATAAATGTTGAGATATAGTCCATGAAAGAAAATCATTTTTGGAATTTGATTGATCTTCCACCAATCGGTAAGACTGAGAAGTTAAATTGGTTCTTCTAGAATAAGAGTAATATGGACAAAAATGTACACACATTTAAATGCACACCTTGTGATAAGGGTTTTACTTATACTCAAGAAATTGACTATGATTAAAGCTTCTTTTCCTTGTAAGCATTAAATGAATAAAGATATTAATTACTATACTTGATTTTATGAATATGAAATCCTTCTTGAATGATTACCTTTGCGAGGACGTTGTGTAATCAAAAGGGTTTATGAATCCAAGTTATCTTTAGAAAATGTGCAAGCTGTAAAATCCAAGTGGATTAGAGCATACACCCAGGAGCTGGAATCTTAAGTTTAAATCAACAATTTGATTTTGATTGAAACAAAGAGATCTCCTGAGTACACCTTAAAGCTAGTCAGAGCATTATGTTTGTCTTTCTTATATCTTATATGTTGTCAACATATTGGAAATAATATTTCACCTAAGCTAGATTTTAATCCTTAGTTTGGAATAATATTTCTATTGATAAATATACGAAATAAAACATGTAACCTTGGAGCATACGTTTACTAAGATAGACATATGTGATTAATAAGTCTAACATAATATGACACCTGGTATGTGCTTAAATACACATACCTTTTACCTTAAAAAACAAGCTAAATAACCAAAAAGGACTTAAAATGCCAAAGATACGCTTGTTTTGCTAATATGTATTGTGCAGGTAAGGATAACAAAGAGCAGGACGAAAAAAACAAAGCTAAAACGACAAAATTGGACTCGGAATGGAAAAGACAGTGAAAAAAAGAACAAAGCCAAATCAAAGAGGAAAGTTCAATCCAGTCCAAAAATGTCAACAGAAAAGTCAATGTCAAAGTCAAAGTAACCCCTGGCAAAGTCAAAGAATATAAGTTTAGGGTGATAATGCCAAACCCTAAACTTTATAAAAAGAAGGAAAAGAGAAAAGAAAAGCTAGGGACTGATTTTGCAATTTGCTCAAAGTAACAAGTATGGGGGGCAAAACTGCCAACCCCACTAACTTGTACTCCACTAGGACGAAATATTTACTAAGAGTTATATAACTCCGAATTGTGCAACGAGTTATATAACTCTTGGGGACTTGTTTTGCCAAGTCCCCAAAGTTATATAACCACAAGGACCATGCGTGCAAAGAAACACATAACCATTAGGGACCAACCTTGCCATTTCCTAAAACCCTCACTCTGTTATAACCCCCAAACAAACTTTCCCGCTTCTTTTTCCCTCCAAAAACAATCACGGGTGTGTATACCCGTTTTTATCCTGTAAACCCAATTCCCCCATGGATATTCATTTTCCCCCTCCTCCACTACCTTTCCCAGCCACAAATATGCCAAGTTGGCAATCCCACACCCCCCAAAGCTAAATTCGACGACCAAGATTGAATTTTGAAGATTGAAGGGCCAAGATTAGAGGTTTAAACCACTCACAAAACAAACACATCCCTGTTTGTGTGTCTACAAACAAGCACAACAGCAAGAGAGAAGAAAAGAAGACCTAGTTGTATTTTTTTTGCTATAAAAGCCTTGTAAGCCATTGTGGCAAAGAATTCAGTTTTTAATTCAGTTCTTATGTCGTTTTAATATAGTTTTAAAAGTATTTTAAAGTGTTTTTAAGTTAATGTCTCTTATGCATTTGTAATTCTCTGTTTTAATGAAATATTAAGCTATTTTTATTCAATAAGCTCTCAATAAGCTCTTTTGAGCTTATTCTTGTTAATAAGCTTAAAATTAGCTGGAAACTTGTTAAAAGTTATTAACTTACTCACTTAAATTCATTTACATCAAAACAATGTCATTTGAGCACATGAAATTCACTTTGGAAGCCATTTGGAGTAATAAGCTCCCAAGAGCTTATTGAGCTTTTAAGCTCAGGTTTAGAGGCTAGGGAGCCATTAGGACAGGGTTTTTAGGCCACTCACTCAGAAAGAGTGGCCTTGGTTCTGAGACAACAAAAATCCAAGGTTTCAATTCTCTATGTTCATTTAGCTTAATTTCTAGCTTAAGTCATTAGCTTATTTGCCTTTAATCTTTGCAAACACATTAGTTTAGGCTTGTTATTTAGCTGTTTTAAGTTTTTATTGCATAATCTTGTGTTATATTAGCTTATCTCTCAATTCTGTCATATTTAGTGTAATAAGCTAGCTGAGAAACTAGCTTATTTTTCTTAATAAGCTAGGATTTTTAGTGTTAAAATAGCTTAAGTAGGTTAAT
>BQNB010041377.1:0-35306 GCA_026074375.1 Tanacetum coccineum
AAATCGTATTTGTCGTCGTAAAACCCGTAAACGTCGTATTTTATTCGTTATAGCTCCGTTTTTAACGATTCTTTCGAGGACGTTCTCGTTTTTGAAAGTTCTATATATTTATGAGGTTTACAAAAATATAACTTTCTGTCATGAATAGTAACTTTTATAAAAATAGTTTTATAAAAGTATTAATTGTCGTAAACTTGCGAAATTCATAACTCGTTCGTTATTAATTGAAAAATTATGATTCTTATCATTTTGGAATCCTAAAAATATGTATAATTTGTTAAAAATATCAACACTTGCTGTTTATACAATTTTTATAAAATGTTTTTATAAAAATTCTTTTACGACTCCGTTTAATAGCGTATAACTTGTTTTTACCGTAACTTTTTCGTTATTAATCCGTTTAACAAGTTTCTTACCTTTTCGGAATCGTCGTGATTTGTATTATCTTATAAAAATATAAAATCCCCTGTTTGAAATTCGAAAACCTACTGCCCTATATGATCTTTTATATAATTATTTATATAATATGTTTTATATATACTTTTCAACTTTCACAATTTTACCCACAAGTTCGTTTATAACTTAATATATTTATATGTTATAACATATAATAATAGTCCATAAGTTCATATTGTCCCAAGATCATCAAGATCACAAGTTGTTAACTTTACATGAAATCATAAACTTTCTAAATTAACTTTTAATTACAAGTTTTTATATGAACTTTTTATGCTTAAACCGAGATTGTACAAGACTTATATATCATTTATTTTATGATATTACCAACATCATAATATGTGAGAAAGTGTACAAAATCATAATCACAAGTAAAATTATATTTTTCATGTTCAAAAGTAATCCTAGTGGTGATTTCACTATATAGCACATTATATACATAAAAACTCATAAAATGAAAACATAAAGGTTTAAAATAGACCTTATGATGTATGATGATGATGATAATCAAATGCTAAACCCGTGTTTAGCCTTAAAACCAAAGCTTGCACTTAAGAAAACCCTTGTTTTCTCAAGAAAACCCTAATCTTGCTTTTCTTGATTATTACTTGAAAAAGGTTAGCCAATGCTTGGGATCACCTTAGAATATCTTAGGATAGATGTATATAGAAGTGTATAGGTTGATTAAAATTTTGTATGGGTTTGTGTAGGGGGGGTTGATGCCGTGAGCTAGTAGAGAGAAAAAGGGAAGAAAATTTTGATTTTTATCAATGTTAAGTATCTTGCTGTATGACTTCTCATCACTAGATAATGTTGATATAAACAAGACCAGTCAAACAAAAAAAAAAGGGGAAAAAAAAAACATGTATGGTTAAGTATGGTCTTGGGCATGGTCTAAGTCAAAGGGACAAGAAATGACTAGGTATGGTGTGGTATAGAAGAAGGCATGGCTAGTATTAATGAGTTATGGTGCACCTTGACCAAAATGGAAGATTTTCTTTATATCTTTGCCATAAATTTGGCATAGATATGATATACATGATATATTTTTGTATATTTTGAGTATTGGGTATAAATGTGGGTATTTGTTGAAGCGTAGAAAAGTTTTTGTGGTTCCGGGAGTGCCTAAACGCTTTTTATCGCGAAACGTATACACTTTACGTATCCGATAAAAATAAAATGAACAAAGTTAATAATTATCCTCAAAATAATTATATAACCCTTGCTTGATGTAAACATTTAATTGTTTGATGCCCGTTTACATTGAACGCTAATTTTTGGCGTACGCGATTTAACCTATCGCTTATGATTTAAAGCAAATGCGTACAATACAAAAGGTACATTGCGGATTTATCAACGTCGTCAATGACTTGAAAACACAGGGTGTTATAGATACCTCTACTATCAATGACGTGTTCGAGAAATCATACCTTCAGAATCTACAATTCACACTTTGAAAACTTGGCATACAACTTCTCTTTCTTAAGAAATTCTAAAATTGCCTTAAGATGTTCTTCGTGCTCTTTCTTGTCCTTTGAGTAAATAAGTATATCATCGATGAAGACGATTACAAACTTATCCAAGTAAGGCTTGCATACTCGGTTCATGAGGTCCATGAATATCGCAGGTGCATTTGTTAGCCCGAATGGCATAACTTGGAACTCGTAATAACCATACCGAGTTCGGAATGCCGTTTTTGGAATATCTTGCTCTCGTACTCTAAGCTGGTGATAACTTGATCTTAGATCTATCTTCGAATAAATACTAGATCCTTAGAGTTGATCAAATAAATCATCGATCCTTAGGAGTGGATAACGATTCTTCATTGTCAGTTTATTTAACTCACGGTAGTCAATGCACATCCTAAATGACCCATCCTTCTTTTTGACGAACAAGACCGGGGCTCCCGAGGGTGAGGAACTAGGTCTTATGAATCCTTTGTCAGAAAGCTCTTGTAGTTGTTTTGACAATTCCTTCATTTCAGATGGAGCCAATCGATACGGTGCCCGAGCTACGGGCGCTGCTCCTAGAATTAAGTCGATCTCGAATTCCACTGGTCGAGCTGGAGGAAGACCCGACAAGTCCTCGGGAAACACTTCAGGAAAATCTTGGACGATTGGTACGTCCTTAAGTTACTTTTCTTTCGACTTTTCCTCCTCTTTCTTGGCGGATATCTGTGCCAAAAAGATCTGACATCCTTTCGTCATGTACTCTTGAGCCTTTGAACATGAGATAATGGTCAACCAAGATTCTCTCCCGTCATTACTTTTGTTACCACAAAAGATCAAGGTTTCATTCCCATAGGGAATTCAAACAAGTTTCTCATCATACACGATCACGGCACGATACTTTCTTAACCAATCCATGCCGATTATAATGTCGAAACTTTCCAGTTCTATGGGCATTAGATCTATGTTGAACGGATGGTTTAATAAATTTAAAGTACAACCTTGTATAATAGTGTCTACCCTAACTATTTTCCCATCTGCTAGTTTGACATCATAACTATTTTCTAATGGAGTTGGGGCGATGTTAATCAGGGAACTAAATGCAGTAGATATAAAGCTTCTATCAGAACCAGTGTCGAATAAGATAGATGTATAGTGGTTGTTTAAGAGGAACGTACCCGTGATGACATTGGAGTCTGGGTTTCCTGATGCATTCCCTTTCTTCTCTGCATTCCCAACTGCATACACCCAGCCTTGTGCATTCCCATTTCCTTCATCCTTATTCTTCAACTTTGGACAATCTCTCTTAAAATGTCTTGGAGCTCCACATTCAAAGCAACCATTCCCTTTGGGATTTGCCCTGTTGCCCTTTTGAGTATTAGCAACATTTATGTTGCCAAAACTCTTGCAATTATAGGCAAAGTGCCCTACCTTGTTGCACTGGTGGCACTTCTGAGTACACGGGCCATTGTGATGAAAATGGCACTTGGTGCACTTGGGCAAAGATCCCCCATACGACTTCTTTTCACTTGTCCCCATATTGTAGACCTTGGCGATATTCCGCCTTTCAAAGGGTTGTTGTTGATGACCATGGTTGTTTCTGGATGAATCTTCAGCCTTCCTTTTGTTGTCAGACTGTCTTTCCGCGTAGGTGCGGAGTTTCTGATCCATCATGTCGTTGGCCAACTCAATAGTCTCATCCAACATCTTGGGCCTGGCAGATTTGACGTTTCCATAAATGTTATCAGGAAGTCCACTGATGTACTTGTCAACTTTCTCGGTCTCATTAGCAACAAACTTGGTACATATCAGGGTTAGCTCTTGGAAACGTTCCGTGTATGCTGGAACATCATTTCCCTTGACCTTTAGGTTCCACAGCTTGATTTCTAGTTTCTTGATTTCACCATGCGGACAATATTTGTCCGTCATCTTCTCCTTGAGTACTTCCTAAGTCATTGCATATGCCTCAGGACCTAAGGTTCTTATCTGACCATGTAGGTGGCAAACTTAACCTGATTTTCAATAGCACAACCACTGATATTAAAAACTGATTCCATCTTTTCAATCCACCGGGTTAAACTAACAACGCCTTCATTTCCTTTGAAGTTTAAAGGTTGACATTTCATGAAGTCAGCGTAGAAACAAAGGCGTGTAGTTTGCACATTCCTTTGGTTATCCCCGTGTAAACTGTGGCTTCCATCTCTATTGGTAGAGTTTCGTAGAAGAGCTTGATCAATCATAGCTTGCATGGATTCTGGGGTCATGTTGTTTGGGTTGGTGTTGTTAGGTGTAGTATTTGGTCCTCGTGTTGTCGTAGGTGCCATGATTCGTCAAAATCATAAGAGACAAAATGTGAGGTCATAATCATAACAAGATACATAATAATTTACCGATTTGATTTTTAACATAAGAGAGGTATATAGTATAACATAACACATCTATTTCATTCATAACTTAGAAATTTTTTACATGAAATAGTTTCTAATTATACAAAATACGATACAAAAGATCTAAGGCTATGCTAGCGGGGAAAATCCCCTAATACTTAACATTCCTGTACAATGACCTAGCAAGATAATAACATAAACTACTAGACGTGACTGTCAACATCTCCAAAAGCATCCTGATGATCTGGAATCCTAGCATCTGGTGTTGGCTGCTTAGCTCTCCTTTGCTGCTCTCGCAGTGCTAACAACTCGGCCTACATGTCACCCATCTCTCACCTCATGTCTCTCATCACTTAGAGGGTCTCTACTATCTGTTCCTGATGCCTACGATCAGTCTCTCGAAGCGCTGCTATCTCAGCCTGCTGCATCTAAAGGCGAGTCTCATGTACCTGATGCTGTGTCTGAATGAGAGTACCCTGCAGCTATAGCTGTATCTGATGTGCCTGGATATGGGTCTCATGTGCATACACATGATCACAGTGGGTTTGAAGCTCCTGATGGGTCGCCTGACTCAATCCTATCGAGTGAGCCCAAGCCTCTTAGGAAGCATAGGCCTCCTCCTCCACAATCCATACTGTCTCCTGGAGAGTCATCCTATCCCTCATAAGTAAGTCGACTCGCTGTGAGTCCATATCGACTCGCTGTGATATACGAGACCTACTATCCTGAGCATCCTCTAATAAAGCATACAAGTCCTGTGTATCATGCTTATAGAGATCAGTAAGCTTTGTAACCCTAGTATTGACCTCTCCCACGGTCATAGGTGCTATCTCAAGAACTGCCTCTTCCAGATCTATCCAAGTATCCCTAATACCATACCTAACCTCACTAATCCCCTGTCGTCTCGCTTCGACATCTACTATGCTGACAAACTCATAATCTACCCCTTGACCTCTTATAGGTCTAGCAGTAGAACTCTCTCTGATCTCGTACCTGGAGCCTAGAGAAAACAAGCATGACCTCTTGCGAGGTGGCTGCTCGAACTCGAGAATATCATCCCTAGGGTTAACAGGTGGTGGTTAAGATTATAGAGGAGATGGTTGTATAGTGGTGGTAGTGGAGGTGATGGTAATGTGGTAGTAACTGCATCAATAAAGGCCTGAGTGGATGTTATCCTAAGTGTCTAGATTTAGGTTGGACACCCAGGTTATGGTAGTAATGGTGACGGAACAGGTAGTGGTGGTGAATGTGCAGGTGGGGCCGTGCACCTAGCAAACGCCTAAAAGAATCTGCAGAGGGGAGGTGATAAGTGAGATAGGTAATATGGAGATGGAGAAGTCATGCAAGAATTCACTTCAACCTCTGCCCCTGGTAGAAAAGGGATAATAGAACCGCATCAACAAGGGCCTGAGTAGAGGCTATCCTGAGTGTTTGGATTTAGGTTGGACACCTAGATGATGGTAGTAATGGTGAAGGCTTTGTTCCCTCAGTTGGGGAAACAAGCTCAACAGTAGGTACAACAACAACAAAGTCGGTCAAAGCTAAGTGCTCCTCCTCCTCCTCCTCATCCTTATCCTCATCATCAGCGTCATCCCTAGATTAATCCCCATCATCATCATCTCCATCATCTCCCCCGTCTATAGGATAGTCAACCGGACCATCCTTGGTTTCATCATCCTCATACTCCTTTGGATCCTCTTCTGGATCTGACTCAACAACATATCTTGGTGACTCAGTAGTAGGTGAAACAACAGGAGGTAATGGCTGCTCCTTAACTGAAAATACATGCTCATCCTCCAATGGTATATACTCATGGTATATAGGCTCTGGCACGTAGTCAGGATCCTATGGCTGTATGAACATGGGCTCTGGCACGTAGTAAGGATCTTGTGGTACTAGCAGTGTCTGTGGATCCTCAGGGCCAGGTATGTAATCTGGTGATGGTAAGGCTACGGCTATATAGGGAGTCCATCGTATCCTAATACGATGACTCATGGAGAACCATCGTCAGATACTTCCTTATCTGCTCCTCAGAAGACTCTGCCTGGCTTGGAGTCGGTATAGACAAAAGTATAGGTAACAGCGGATGATGCAGAAGACATGACTACTGCAAAAAGCAAAAATAACTTATATAAGTATTACTTATAAGAGAGATCGTCATGTTATGTCTATAAGTTTTAATTATAAGAGTCTTATAGTAATATACGTAGTATAGTTTATATACACATATATCAATCATGTAAGCACTTAGTAAATCACTAATGCCAAAATAGTGTGCATTATGTAAGCATATATGTGCTAGATGCAAACAAGTAATGCATGTACGTCTCATGCAAATCCCATTTGTGAAAGCAGTGTTTAAAAATGGCTATAGTCCAGACAAAAACTTTTGAACTGGTTCTCTATAACCTTGGCTCTAGATACCAATCTGTAACACCCCCAAATCTGGGTAGCAGCGGAATGTTAAATATCCGAGGGTGTTACTTCATAGATCAATAGCACAAGATATGAGAACCACCACTAAATGTGTCATTTAAAAAGATACATTGGATTTAACAAAATACTTGTTCATTACCTAAGCTCATGGCTTCAAATTGTTTGACAACATAAGTAAAGATTTTGGTTTATAACAAATGTCCCAAAATGTAATACGCCCCAAATCTTTAGTATTGACTCTCCAAAGAGTGACCCCCAATGTATCTTGGCACCTCGTACCTTATTGACCTGAGAAAACATGCTTAAAACGTCAACATAAAGTTGGTGAATTCATAGGTTTATGTATGTAAATTGTAGGACCGCAAGATTTCCAAGTGTATGATTTAAGCAACAGATACATACATCATAAAAAGTAATTACGTTTTCCTAAGCTCATGACACTGAAGCTCGACATGTATGAATGTAATAAATTGCCAATACTTGCCCGTGAATGATGTTCTAACCCGCAACATCCTAAATCCGACATGGTGTACATTTGTTGTTCGGCAAACCGGCATAGTGAGCGCTACTCACCCAAATGGGGATGTCAATCCCAAATAGATCTATTTATAACATTCTCGCTCACAATATAGTAATTGAAAGTTCATCATAAAGGGCTCAGTGGGTTATCGCTACTTAGGCAAACATGTAATCATTGTATAAAATGTACACTTGCGTCCAATTTATAAAACAAAGCATGTTCTCACCCAAAGATGTAAATCATTTAAATAATTGTAAAACATGGGGCTATGAACTCATCTTAGCATATAGTCCTCTGAAAATGATAATATATCCAAGCACGACAAATGAATCACACCGTCAAATACCTAAGTAAATACGACCAGTCTTAGTCTATAAGTTTAGACTAAAGGCTTAATGTATAAACTATAATAAAATTGCTAGTTTATATATACTGTTATCACGTGTGTGATGGTGCACATGTTTATTGTATTTGTATTCACAGGTTGGCTCTTGGGAAGGTATACAATTTCACACGTTTTAGTTTACGTATAAACGTTATTAACAAATATTCCTATTTATTAAGTCGTCGGTTAACTTGTATAATATCCGTATGTAATTCGTCCGGTACGCTATGTATTTATAAAATCACTTTTGTTTATAAATAACCTTAGGTTTTCTATAATTACAATTACAGTCCTTATGTTTATGAAATATAGTATTTACACTTTAAACCTTTAGGTTTCCAAAGTTATACTTTTAGTCCTTCAACTTTTCAATAATTACACTTTAAGTCCTTATATATTTCAACAGCCCCTTAAGTTTTTGGAATATCAAAACAGCCCCTAAAGTTTATAGAAAATAGTTTGACGGTTTTATTCCCCCAAGTTTACAAGTTTGCTCTTTTAGTCCCTTAATCTTGAAAAATCACATTTTAGTCCAATTAAGTTTTAGAAAGTGGCAATAGGTTTTATTAGTTTTAAATAAGCCATTTAAGATGTCTCAACTTATAAATAAGCTTGGTGAGCTTATTTCGAGCTTATTAGGCTTATTGTACCCGATATGGACCATTAAGCATTCCAAGGGTCCACTTAGGATTTAAATAGTACACAGGCTTGCAATAAGCTCATTCAAACTTATTGGAACTATTAAGGTTGAAAAATAAGCTCGAATGAGCTTATTTGAGCTTTTTTAAGCTCATTAGGCTTGTTAGCCCAACAACCTTAACCCGTATGTTTTCAAAATTCCATTAAGCATTTCCTTAATTGGCCCAACTCATTTTCTCATCTTATTAAGCTTATTTGGGTATGTTTTAACCTATTTTACCTCGTGGCTTATTCAATAAGCCATTAAGCTTTGGTAATGGGCTTTTGGGCCCATTACGAGTCCGATAAGGTGTTTTACACGTTTGGGTTCGATTCATTTTGTTCCATTAGCTTGTCTAGGGTTAGTATAATTCCTTTAAGCTATTTAACATAAATAAGCTGCCAAAGCTTATTTGTGGCTTATAGGTTTACGGTAGTCATGTAAATGGGCCACCAAGTCCATTATGGGTTCGGTTTAGTTTTTAACTATACCTTAGGGTCCATGTAAGCCAATAAGCATATAGGTCCTTTAATAAGCTCGTGGAGCTTATTAATAAGTTATAACCTCCTAGATACGGTCTGTTAGGCCTGTTTGGGCTTAATGGGCCCATTCACGGCCTGTTAAGGTTTTATTTTCATGTATGCTTATTACTTACGAGTTAAATAATTCCCTAATCTACAATAAGCTCGAATGAGCTTATTAATAAGCTATGGTCCCCACTGTTGGGCCTGTTGGGCCCGAATGTGGTTTGTTTGGATTTAACGATTGTATTTTGATTGTGGGCTGACCCGGCCCATTAAGTGGGCCCGGGTTGGTCCGTAGAAAAATGGTACGCCTTCGGGCTTAAGTTTTCATTTTAAAAATTTAAAATGAAAACACTTAGATAGGATTTTTAGACTAGAAACTCAAAGACAAATACTAAATTCTACTGCATCAAGACCATAAACTATCATACAATCAACATCTAAAAGCTACTTTAAAAGACCTTATCAAATAAGCTGTTTAACCAAGCTTAGTCTTCACAGATTTTGACTTTAGGTACCGTAAACCTTAGTAAATGTTTTTAGCTTTAAACACTTACCTCGAATGTTTGATAAGCTTAAAAACCCACTAATTAATGAATTAAAAACCTATGCATTATCCTCATGGTATTGTCAGAACATCCGAGTGATACGTAAGTACTCACAATGAAGATGGAAATCCTTCTAGAGCCAATATCAAACAAGCTCTTGGTAGGTGACATGTGAGATCCATTATGGATCAAACTTATGACAAATGGAAAGCAACGATGGTGTGATTCTTTATGAATCAAACTTGTTCCAAGAAGTGAATTGACGAGTAGTTTTAGGAAAACCTTTCGATGTGCTCAACAACTAATTTTCGAGCACATTGACTGTGTATATCTTTCAAACCAAATGTGTTTCTGATGAAATTTGACTTTATGATATAAAACCGTCGATGTGTCACAAAAACTCCTTTCTGAGTGACACACGATTGACTTTCAAATCAATTTTTCATTAATCAGTGGGTTTTTAATTCACGCTGGTTCACTCACTCTTGTTTGTTCTACTGAATGCTTCCGTTTGAAAACGTCTAAGCACACTGCGAAACCCTTATCAAGGAGATTCTTCGAAATTCTACCTGATCACAGGCAGTATTTATACTGATTAACGGGGAACCCATGGTTTCTTTGCAACCTTACTCAACGAAGTGGAACGGGGTGGGAGGGGGGGGGGGGGGGGTTGGGGAGCGGGGGGGAGCCCCTCGTTTATTACTAACATATACTTGCAGGAATCCGCGGACGGTAAGCTCTGTGTTGGGGGGGGGGGGGGGTGGTGGGGAGGGAGGAGGGGGGGTTGGGTGAAGAACTATGGGGATTGGGTATCGGGGGGGTGTGGGGGGGGGGGGGGGGGGGGGAAAACCATGCTCAAACTTTAACAACTCATTATAATAGTCATGATGAAGCTGAAGAGACCTAACACAAAGGCTTCCAAAATCCGCAACTCTGATGCCTACTATTATGACCAGAAAAGTATAGCATGCGGGTCCGAAGGTCATAACAATCAACAAGAAGGCAACACTCTCTCCCACAACAAAGATGATAAGAGAATTACTGTAGATGATGATCACAATGAAAGCTAAAAGATCACACAAGTCTAATGAACAAAAGCTCAAGCGATCACTACTACCATGACTGATTCATGAAGAATCAAAGGGGGGGGTGGTATAGGTGGGGGGGGGGGAATAATAATAAGGTGGTCGCCATTGGTGCAATATGATACTCAGTAAGGAGTGGTGGAGATGTGTGTATTTTTTCTGGGTGACCTCCCTTATGGGAGATTGTTAATTAAGAAAAATCCAGGTAAATGACTCGGTCCACCTCCGAGTAATGTCTAGCATAGGTTAGCTCGTAGCTTTAATATTAATCGTCTAACTACCGTATGACTTATGGTTTTGGGCCGGGTCTTTACCCACTTGTTAGCCCACTTCATAGCCCACTTAGGGGCACAAAACACTTGTATTTATACCCCCTTTCCAGCCATGGGAAGGGATTGGTTGTTCATTATATTATAAACACACTTAAGGTGTAGTTTTCTCTCACTATAGAAATCACTTACCCTCTCTCCTACCAAATTCGGCTAACCCCTAGATCATTGGTTGTGTTATGATATCCAATATAGTACATATAACTAAAATACCAATTATCAATAACAGTATAGTAATAAGAATTCCATAATGATTTATGAAGATTACTTTTATCCAAAGTAAAATTCAAAACCTTCCTGAGTCGTATCCCGACGAGGTGTGAATTGAAAATCGGTAAGTTTTTGATCGCTGTGAGATTATTAAATGGTTTTTATGAAATTTTGAATTGGATTCTATAAACACTAATGAAAATACAAATAACACGTAAAAGCAAGTAAAAACAAGTAAACAATTAAAGTATCTAAGAAATTAAGCATAAAACGATAACGAGAAATTAAAAACGCGACATTTAAGCAAATAAATCAAAATTTAATCCTAACAATGTTTTTTCATTTTTTATAAATCCTAAATGACTAAAAATAATTTTAGAAAAAAGAATTATATATATTTTTTTATTAATTATGAATTAAAAATAGATTTAATCTATATTAATTATTAAAAATTGAAAACTAATTATTAAAATTCTGAAAAAATTGGGAAAAGTACTTTAGACTACAGTATCTAGGACTTAAGAAAAATAAAACGAGAAAATAAGCTGAAACAAATAAGCAGTTATTAAGCAAATAAGCTATATAAGCTACAAACTAAAAATGCATATAACAAATAAATGAAGCAAAGTAGTAAATGAAAAAGACCCAAGGGCAATGTATCAATTGAGTGTGTGTGCTAATAAGGGGGGGGTGGGGGGGGGGGGGGGGGGGGGGGGGGGGGGGGGGGGGGGGCGTTGGTGTTAAGGGAGTCACAAGTTACGACACCCAGTGACCTCTCTTTTTTATAAAACATTTTTTTTCTGTTTTGAAACTTAAAAATAAGCTGACATAAAACAACTTTTGCAAAACCAACCTTTTCTAAACATCCAAATAAACTAGAAAAAGTTTAAATAAGTGACATAATGCTTAAAAGAGCTCACAAGCTTGAATTCATAAACTGTATTTGTACAAGAGCTTCTATAAGCTCAAATTTTGTCCAAATGAGTTCTAATGACCTAAATCCCAACTTAATAAGCAAATCTAAACCCAAATTAAGTGAATCCAATAAGCCATAAGCTCAAAAACCTCTTCTTTTCCTAAAAACGGGGGTAATATGAAAGCCTAAGAAGGAACTTTAAGCCTTAAGCTAGATCTTAAAACTGAAAACATATTAACTTTGAGACCTCTAATTAACACATAAAAAATAAAATTAAAGAAAGTTTGCTTAGAAATAAAGCAGAAAAAGGACATGGAAGTGACAGTTTAAACTAAACTATTTCTTTTGGATTTTTTAAAGGAACAATAAGCTATTACCGACTAAGAATAAGACCAATAAGCAAACTAAAAGATTAAAACTATAAATAAGCTAAAGACTCTAACCCCCGTAAGGGTGGGGGGGATAGGGGGGGGGGAGGGGTGTAAGCTAATTATAAGGAACCAATCCTTAAAATAAGCTAGAAAAGCAAAGATGAAAAAGGTCAGTATATGCTGATCAAAATCAGTATATACTGAACCTAGTTTTTAGAAAATTGCTACTTTTTCAGCCCTAAATTTAAGCAAGTAAAAGCTAATGCAAAGACATAAAATCTTAAAACAGATGAAGCTCACTATCCAATAAGCTTATACTAACAAAATCAGACCTTAAAACAAAATCATTCTTACTAAAATTTGCTATTGAAAATGGGACTTTTTAACTATTTGAAATGAAGACACTCTGACAGGATTTTTAGACTAAAATCTCAAAGACAACCCACAATTACTTGGGGGGGGGGTGGGGAGGGGCGGGGGGAAATCTACTGCATCAAGACCATAAACTATCACACAATCAACATCTAAAATCTACTTTAAAAGAACTTATCAAATAAGCTTTTAGGGTTGGAATAGTGGAAGGGGGGTGGGGGGGTGGTGGAGGGGATCTTTGTGGTGACTTTAGGGTATAACTTAAACATGGTAATATGTTTTTAGCTTTTAAACACTAACCTCAAATGATTGATAAGATCTTAATTTTAAACCATCAAACATTTATTAAAGTTATTAACAATTCAAACTGTGCTAACCTTGTTATACTGTTTGTGGCACAAACACCGCCTTAAATGGTTCGTTCGAACATAATTAAGCTTAAAAACAGATTATCTTAAGCCTCAAAAATCCAAAACAGATTTAGATTAGGGATTAAAGCGTCTAACTGCACGTTAAAGCCACAAATAAGCACCTTACTATAAGCTAACGAGGAGCGAGTGTCCACTATTTTTGGATTTTCATAGTTTTATCAACGACAATGACTTATAAACTAAAATTGACAAAATAATAATAAAACAAAAGATAAGGCACTTATAAGCAGTAATAAGGGCAGCATACAAAAGGCAAAACAACAAAGCAAACATGAATGTGGGGGGGTAGGGGGGGCGTTTGTTTGGGGGGGTGTGGAGGGGGTTGGGGGGGGGGGGGTGGAAGTGGGGTGGGGGGAAAGGTGAATTGGTAATGTTGGGTTTGTTGTGAGGGTTGAGGTGGGTATTAGAGTTTTGTGAGTGCGTGTGATATTAGGGAATGTAGGGGTGAGGTGTGGGGGTTTGTGTTAGGGTGGGGGGGAGGGAGTGGTGGGTGAAAGGGAGATGTGGGGGGGGGGGAGGGTGAGTTGAAAATGTTTATGTGTTGTTTGGGTGAGGAGGGTGTGTAATTATTAACACAGTTTGTTAGGTTTGAACGGATTAACTGAGTATAAGATAGCTTTAGTAGTTATTAAGAGCTTATTAAGCTTATTAGATTTAAAAATTGACTTAAATCAAACCTAGTAAAAACCATGAATAAAACTGAACAATAACCAAAACAGAATTTTTATTGATATTCAAAAGTAAAGTTAGAGGAAAAAGCATCCTCAATATTGGAAGTAGGGTGGTTGAGAGAAGACATCACTCTGTTAACAACCCAGCGGTAAATAACATAAGTTATATATATAATAGTATAATAGTTATGTACTTTTACATACTATTCGGGAGATATAGTGGCACGGAGGACTTTCTAGGATAGAAAAAGAAAAGTAGTTATAGTTAAGGTTTCAACCTTGTTCTCTATAACCGTGGCTCTTGATACCAATCTAAAACACCCCCATCTTGACAAATATAGCAGCGAAAGCTAATCTGGGGTATTATTTCATAGTACAACAGTCATAATCATAGAAAACGACTCATAAAGAGACGTATTTGGAAAATTTAGTTATCATTCATTTATTCATCAGAGTTTTTACAAAAAGAGAGATCCCAAAATCTAGAAACATAAAGTTTGAATGATAACAGTTTAGCCATCTTCAAGTCCGTGCCACTCCGTGCCATGAGTTGCTCAATTACCTGAGATAAACATGCTAAAAAGATCAACACAATGGTTGAGTGAAATTCATAGGTTTATGGTAAATAGTTTGAATACAAGTCATCATAACCAGTGGGTTACGTTGTTATACACCCATAAGTGTAATAATTGCAATGAGTACAATTATTATAGAAAACAATATTATTTCCCTAAGCTCATGACACCGAGGCCTTGAGAAAATCAATAATCACAAGTAGTTGCCCCAACGGGTGCCTTTGCCAAACACCCGCATAGTGATTCAAATGAAGTGCGTTTGGTTACCAAAAGTACAGGTATACCAACGGGGAAGCTCAGTCCCAAATAGATCTATTCACAGCATTCGCGCTTACTCCGAAAAGTAATTAACGGTTCATGATAGTGGGGTCTTAATGGCAAAAGTAGGGACTTAGGCAATAATATATCAGGATAGCATACAGTTGGGAAAACACTTGTATTCATGGTTTATAGCATGTATCCCCCTCGCGGGTTTATGAAACATTAGAAGATTTAAAATGCGAGGCTATGAACTCACCTTAACAGGGAAATCTGATTGATGGCAAAAGTATATCAAGTGAAAGTAACGGCCTCGTCACGCAACCTGGGGTAATATGTCAAGTCTTAGTTTGATTGTTTAGGTTTCAAAACTTTACAGAGTTTATCATACATATTTGATTTATTAATTTATGGAAATATTGTATCACTGTTCGGGCTATCATAATCCAGAGGCCATGTAGTATCGTTTGAGGAGTCAGGGCACTTTAAATCGTAAACCCAGCAAACTCGTCAAAACAAATACCCAAATGGAACCCCTCACATGAAATTCCCTAGTAACGTGATACGATAAGATTTTAAGTTTCTTCAAAAGCTAGTCGATGATAAATTACGTTAAATATATAACGTAATTGTTTTTATAATGCGTCGATCGATGATCAATAACGATAAATGTGTCGGGTTTTAATAAAATCGAGTTTTATAATATTAATATATATTTTTATAATTTATATAAAAATATTATATTTTATGTTTTTAAGTTTGCAAAAATGGCAATATATACCCTTGATTTATAAACTTTTACAAATTTAGTCCTTTATATATAAAGTATATATAATTTAAACCTTTAACTTTAGAACTTGGCAAAACAGCCCCTCATAGTTATATCTTTGGAATAATGACATTTTCAGCCCCTCTAGTTATAAATTTTAGAAAGTTACGATATATACCCCTATGCATGAAAACATTTGCAAATCAAGTCCAAAATTCATAATTTGATATTTTTGAAATCCAAAAGAGTTTTGCAGGTCATGGCTTATTAGAATAAGCTAAAATAAGATGTTCTAACGTAACAAAAGTTTAGAAAAAGGATTCGTTAGCTAGAAAATCAAAACGGGTCATTTTTAGGGTTTTAATTAAAAACGCATGGGTTTGAGGATTCAAGGCTTTAACAAGGGTTCATATAGGATCTTAGGAGTCTTATGAAAGATTTAAAATAGATTATGAGCTTATTGAACAAGGTGAGGACTTACAAACTTGAAAACGGGTCGAATTGAGGGTTTTTGGTTCGTACGCCTAGAAAACGCCTTCAATGGCTTCTTTCTCTTGATTCTTAGCTTCAATTCTGATCTTAAGGACTTCACTTGATCTTCCTTAGCTTTATTTAGAACTCCATTTGTATGTTTGATGAGTTTTGAGGTGTGTTTTATGGGGTGGAGGTTTCACTATATATAGGGTCGAATGACCTTTAGTGCCCAAGTTAACTTGGTGTAGGGATCAAGTGTTGTAGGGGGTGACTAATGAAGGCTAGATGGTGAGTCTTGAGAGCTAGGAAAGTAGCATTAGGAGGTGTTAGGGTGTGGATGGGGTTCGGTTTACAAAGGGGTGACAAGGTGGTTTTGGAGTGCAAGTAGCTTACAAGGAGGTGATGGAGGTGGTTGCTAGGCTGCTTGGGGTGGTAGTAGGTTAGTCATAGAGGTGGTTGAGGTGTTGAGGTGCTAGCTTAGGTGTTAAATGGGTCAAAAATGAAAGAAAAGGTGTCAGGGTTGGTTTTGTATTCGAGTTAAGGTTTTTTTGGTTTTAAAATCGAGTTAGGGTTAGGTTAGGATAGATTAGGGGTTTAGGATATAAGGTTTAGTGTTAGGATTAGGTTAGGGTTTTAAGGTTTAAATTTAGGATTAGGGTTTTAGCTTAGGTTAATAGTTAAATGTTTTCGAAATAGGGTTTAGAACTAGTTTAGGGTTTAGTGTTTTAGATTAGGGTTTTATGATGACTTAGGGTTTAGGTTTAAGGTTTAGAAGTTGTGATTTGAGTATTGTACCTTGTGCTAAAGAGGTGGTACAAAATCTAGAATGAAAATGATGGAAAATGGCAAGGTTTGAATTCTATGCTTAATAGACTTGTATATTAAGCTTAAATGGGTTGTACATTGACTTGGAGGGAAAATATAATTTAAATGTGGTGCATTGTACACTTGCACATATGCTTGAAGGCTTACACATTTATTTTATATGTATACATTACATATAATTAGGGTTTTGATATAAACGTTTAATGTTTAAAGTTCATTTTGAAATAACGTTGTAAATGGTACATTAAATGGGTAATGTACTTGATAAAAATGATATTAAGATATAGACTTGACATATTAGGATGTTTACATGATATAAATATAGATAGAATTGGCATAGGTAGGTTGCGTGAGCTCGTTTACTTTAGAGGCAAGGTTACGATGCATAATGTGATAAAGCAAAAATTCCCTGTAAATGAGAAGGTATAATAATAGATAGATATTACAGTACATCTAATATAATAAATGGATAATATACACTGAAGAAAATTATGGGTTGTTATAGATGGTTGGAGCTACATCAAAGTTTCAGAATCTGCTCAAGATAGGGATGTTTGTTTGGGGGGAAGCTGGTTCAGAAACTTTGCCAAAAAGAAGTCTTAGAAGAAAGCTTTTCAAGATATGGTGCATAAATTAGGGGGATGTTAATCTAACTCATGCATACTATAATGGTTCCTCTACAATTAAAGATACTAAAGATCCAAGCTGGAGTACAAGTTGCAAGACTAGGTAAACTTAGAAGACATCTTCAGCTTTGGAAGCGCTTTGGAAGACTTTATTTTTGCTGTATTTGTACTTGATAGGAACATTGTATGTAATTCCGTATATCCACATATTGGGGGAAGATTGTTAGCCCTAAATATGTTGACTAATCCGGAATTACATTTATCATTTATAGTCGTGTAGTGATAGTTTAGCTAGTCGATGCTGGGACTATAAATACCCCCTCCATACTTCCATGGAGGGGTAAAGATCACTTTTGTAAAGTGTATGTGTATGTGTTTTCTCTCTAGCATACACACATCTTCCCATCTTATATCTTTTTTTCTCTAATAAAATGGCTATTCATCTTTATCACTTTATCCAACCTCCGGATCTGTTTTAATTCTGGTTTTATACACGTCATTTATTTTCTACATTCTTTAAATGTATATAGCTTTTGGTCATCTCGATGAACTTCATCCTTCCAGGTGATCCGTATCTGTAGCTTTGAATCATGATTTAAAGATCTTGTGTACCGCAGTGATTCTTCTTTTGGAGTAAACATCTTTAGACGAAGTCATGTTACTTGCATATCCGTAGAAGCTTTGGCATTTGGGACCCCAGTGTGAAGTGCCCAAGTAAGCATGTTGATCATATTTCACCTGTACGGGACTCCACAAGTTAGGAACCAAGTCTTCGATCCATTTGAGATCATAAGTGTTAATAATAAGATACACTAACAAGAGACATGATCCGAAGGCCGGGGAGGATAAAATAAATGATTAGCCATATTATTAGAGAGAAAAAGTAGAGAGAAGATGTGTGTGTCTAGAGAGAGAAATAAGATCACACATACTTTGAAAAATGAATCCTCACCCCTCCATGGAAGTATGGAGGGGGTATTTATAGTCCAAACACAACTAAACTATCCTAAATAGTCTAATCTAGTCCCTGCGTGTTTGACTATTAATGAACTAATGTAATTTCGTGTAAGTCAACATATTTTAAGGCTAACAATCTTCCCCCAATATGTGGACGTACAAAATTACTTACAATGTTCCTATCAAGGACAATTATAATAAAATAAAGTCTTCTAAAGCACTTCCAAAGCTGAAGATGTCTTCTGAGTTCTCCTTGTCTTTCAAACTGTATACTCGCAGCTTGGATTCTTCCGTGTCTTTACGTTTTCTGGAACCATTGTAGTATGCATGAGTTCGATTAACTTCCCCCAATTCATAGCAGCATTGTCTTGAAAAGCTTTCATCATAGACTCCTTTTGGCAATTTTCTGAATTGCTTCCGCCCCAAACCAACATCCCTATCTTGAGCAGATTCCTGAAACTTGATGCCTTGAACCTCATCACTTGTCATTGACGTCCATGAGCAGAATTTTGTAAAAGGTCAAAGCAACCCCACCAACGACCATTGCTTCTTATCATAAGGGCTTGGTGAATATTCGTTCGGGGGTACATGCGAGAAAATCGAGCAACAATTCTCTCCACAGTAATGCAGAGTACTCATAAACCATACTAATAAAAGAGTATACACTACTTGCCCCTTGGAAGTTAACAATGGTAACATCACAGTCAACTAAGTCCCAGATGTATACATTTTCCCCCATGATGGTTGCGAACTTTAGGAAGCATCATTGTTGTATACGTCTATATACACGAGAAGTTCTTGCCTTAAGCACAAATCTTGAAATCCAAACGAAGCATTGCCCTCTTGTCTTTAGAAACCGTAGAGGAGATGAAGCAAGAATCAAGAAAACTTTGTATAATCAAGGTCTTATATATAAATGTCGTTGAAGGACTTTGAAGAATTATTTGTCTTAGACTGTTGAAGTACCAAACCTTTGTCGTGGAATAGCATAATAATATCCCGTGAGAATTGTTGATTACATCTCAACCTTTAAACTCTCTGGCTAACTTACCAACCTTGTATTCTGTCGGCTATTGTTGTGATCACTTGGTGAAGTAAACATGATATACCAAACTTGAAAATGAAGTAAAATCCCCCAAATTTGTTACTTAATCTTGCACTGTTGTTGATTGAAGAACGGTGTAAGATTAATTCTATAAGTACTCTATACTCAACTAGAAAAGTATAAGAAGTACAACACCTCTTGAAATTATCCACATCGACATCTATGTGTGACACTGAGTACTACAATGTAACTCCTTTAAGTGATAGCTATAACCTGTAAGCACTACAATGTAACTCCTTACATCAGGAAATAACTAGATAATTCAAGTCTTAATCATCTGCTATATACGTTCAAGCAAGTCATCAATCGATAGATTGGGTTTGAAGAAAAGGGGTAGAAAATAGAAGGAACTCTCGATGATGAATAAGTAGACGCCTTCGTGAAACCCAATTCAAACTCAAATAAGGGATACCAAATCAACTTCGCGATCACTTGTCATCGTAATCTAAATCTTTAGCCATTTGTCATTTTAGTGAATCTTATTCGAATTGTTTTTAGTGTTATGTATCGTGTTTGTTGTGTTGTTGTTCAAGAATGTCGTTAAACTAGGACAAATGTTATTTTTTAAATGTCTATTGGGATTTAGAGCTTCTACACTTAGTACTGCTGATAGTTAGTTAGTACTGCCAGTACATTGTTAGTACTGCCAGTTATAGTTAGTACTGCTAGCTTTGTATTAGTACTGTTAGTATAGAATGTTAGTACTGCTTAAGTGATATGCATGAGATATATTAGGAATAGATATGCATGATCACTTAACGCGTTTTGTAAGCCCATTAGGGTTTTCCTTGGTGTATAAAAGGAACCCTATGGTACTAGTTAGACAGAGAGGTTTTCATAAATATTCATAGTTAGTAATTTGTAACCTGGCAGATTAATAGTAATCAAAGTTCTGTTTTATTCATTGTTCTTCTTAGCAATATAAGTTAGTTTCCGCATAACTTATATTGTTCATAGTCATTGTTTCTCTTGTAGTTAGTTTGGATCTATCCAGATTGACTACCACCCTTAACAGGCTAGAAAGATCTATTCAGACTAAGATCTACAAGTGGTATCAGAGCTTGTAGAGAAACTCTGAGTAAGAAGAACCAAAACACACCAGTTTTAAACCTTTACCTTTCTGATCTATTCAATGGCAGGATCAGATGATGAAAATCAACCACCACCACCACCACCTACAAACACCAACACAATAAGCCTCTCACACTATTTCAACCATTAACTCCCATATTCTAAGAAAGGTGAATAATGACATTTGGGCCTGACAATGGAACATTAACTTGAGCCATACAGACTATACCATATGGGCAATCATACAAAAAGAAATGCCCTGTAAGTGTCTCAAAACAGATACAACGGGAGTAATAAAGGTTTTGCTCCTAAAACTCCTAAAGAACTTTTAAAGCCAAAGAAAGAGAAAGAAAAGCAAGGACCACCTTGCTTATGGCTTTACCAGAAGACCATTTAGAAAAATTTCACAAGATGACTGATGCTAAAGATATGTGGGATGCTATCAAATCCAGATTTGGTGGCAATGATGAATCAAAGAAGATGCATAAATACATTTTAAAGCAACAGTTTGAAGGCTTTTCTGCATCTAATTCAGAAGGACTGCACAAAGGTTATGACAGGTTTTGGAGTCTTCTGAGTCAACTTGAGATTCATGGTGCAGGTGTCTCCACTGAAGATGTAAATCAGAAGTTCCTTAGGTCTTTACCTTCTTCCTGGTCCCAAGTATCCTTAGTCATGAGGACTAAGCCAGGAGTGGACGGTCTTAGCTTTGACGATCTCTATAACAATCTTAGAGTCTTTAAGTCTGATGTTAAAGGCTTTACTGGATCATCTTCTTGTGCACAGAATGTCACCTTTGTTTCTTCTGAAAGCACTAACAGTACTAATGATGTTAGTACTGCTTATGATGTTTCTACTTCTTCTGGCTACAACTCATAAAGGGAAAACTCTTCATCATACACTGATGAACTCATGTACTCATTCTTTGCTAATCAATCCAGTGGTCCACAATTGGATCATGAGGATCTGGAGCAGCTTGATGAGTTTGATTTAGAAGAGATGGACTTGAAATGGCAAGTAGCCATGATTTCAATAAGATTGAAGAAGTTTTACAAGAAGACAGGTAGAAGGCTGCAGTTTGATGCCAAGGAACCAGTTGGCTTTGACAAGACCAAGGTTGAGTGCTTCAATTGCCATAACACATGGCACTTTGCTAGAGAGTGCAGATCAAAAGGAAATCAAGAAAGCAGAAGAAGAGACGCAGGGAACACTGGATATAGAGCAAAAGACAATAGGAGGAGACCTGGAAAACAGGAGGAACCTAAAGCTTTGGTAACTCTTGATGGAGAAGGTGTAGATTGGACTGGTCATGCAGAAGATGAACAAGAGAACTTTGCTTTGATGGCTTACAGCAACTCAGGCTCAGACACTGAGGTAACATCTTGTTCAAAAGAATGTGTGGAATCATATGCTAAACTTAAAAAATTATATGATGAACAAAGAGAACAACTTGGTGATGCTAGTATAGAAATTCAAGCCTATACTCAAGCTTTAAAAAAGGTAGAGGCTCAATTAGTTACTCATCAGAAAAATCAACTTTGGTATGAGGAAAAGATTAGATTTATGAAAATTGATTTAGATGATAAAACTGATGTGCTTACATATCATAAGAAACTATTAGCAGAAGCTGTAAAAGAAAAAGAAGAATTAAAAACTAAACTTGAGAATTTTCAAAGTTCTTCTAAAGGCCTTAGTAAACTGCTAAATAGTCAGATGAGTACTAGGGACAAATCTGGGCTTGGGTATGGAGATCAAGTACATAATGGTGTCTTAAGTTATGAAAATGAAGTTTTTCAAAGTGTATTTGATAGTAGGTCAAGTGATGTAGAAGATAGTCCTGTGCATGATAGATTTGCAAATGTTGAAGGCATGCATGCAGTTCCCCCTCCAATGACAGGAAATTACATGCCTTCAGGACCTGATAGAGAAGTAGATGATTCTATGTTCACATATGGTCCAAAACAGTCTAACACTAGTGAATCTGATACTCAAACCAGTAATTATGACTCTTGTGAGTCCAATTCTAGTGCAGAAACTCTTGAATCTGTGCCTGAACCAGTTGTAGTTGAACCCAAAGTTGTTAGTCAACCTAAAGTTTGGTCTGATGCTCCTATCATTAAGGAGTATGAGTCAGACAGTGATGATGAATATGTGATTCAACCTTCAAAAGAACAGGAAAACCTAGTTTTGCTTTTGTTAATACTGTTAAGCATGTTAAAAAACCCTAGGAATCTATTAAAAACAAAACACATATAGTCCAAGTCCTAAAGCTAACAAGAGAGACTGGAATGGTTTAATGTCCAAAAGGTTGGGTTTGGGATATGGGTTTACTAAAAAGGCATGTTTTGTATGTGGCAGTTTTAGTCATCTTATTAGAGATTGTGATTTTCATGAGAAAAGAATGGCTAAACAGGTTAAATTTTACAAAAATAAAGGGTAAGGGACTGTCAAGGGGATGAATAGAACCAGTGTGGAACAATTTGCAAAGATTACATCACCAAACAAGTTTGTTCAACATCAGTACTAACTAGAACTGGTAGAATTCCAGTTAATACTGCTAGACATAATTTTAACAGTCAAGAAGTATCAACTAGTACTGCTAGGAAAGTTAATACTGCCAGACCCATTGTGAATGAAATCAGACCAAGAAATAATTTTTATAAGTCTCATTCACCTATTAGAAGGCTATTTAATAGAACAGCAACACCAAAAGCAAGATTTTCAAATCAAAAAGTTAATACTGCTGAGGTAAAAAGCATTATTTGCCTTTGGGAAAAAAGGGAACAGCGTTAAGCCCTCAGCAGGTTATAATTGGAGACCCAAAAGACATCACTGGAACAAATTCTCCAAATACAATGGTGGATCAAATTCTAGAAAATGTGTTAATTCTGAAGATCCACTAGGCAGACCCAAGCCCAAGATGGCTTGGGTCCCTAAGAGAAACTAATTTCTCTTATTTGATGTACAGGATAATCCACAAAGAGCTTTAAAGAACAAAGGAATTGTTGATAGTGAATGTTCTAGGCACATGACTAGAAACAAGGCCTACCTTGCTGAATATCAAGACTATAATGGTGGCCCTGTAGCTTTTTGAAGGTAGTAAAGGTACATAACTGTAAAGTAAAATAAAAACAAAAAGTAGAATTTGAGGATTGTCTTTGGTGAAAGAACTACAACATTTCAATCTCTTCTCTGTGTCACAGATGTGTGACAAGAAGAACAAGGTTCTCTTCACTGACACTGAATGTCTTGTGTTATCTTCTGACTTTAAGTTGCTTGATGAAAATCAAGTATTACTTAGAATCTCTAGACAAAACAACATGTACAATTTCAACTTAGAGAACATTGTTCCTTCTGGAGGTTTAGCTTGTTTAATTGCAAAGGCCACAGTTGATGAATCTAATAAATGGCATAGGAGGTTGGGTCATGTTAACTTTAAAAACTTAAACAAACTTTAAATGGTAAACTTGTAAGCGGGCGAGTTACCTTTCAAAGATTTTTTCAAAATGACCACACCTGTGTTGCTTGTCAGAAAGGAAAGCAACACAAGGCCTCCTGTAAGGCCAAAATAGTGAGCTCTATTAGTCAGCCCTTACAGCTTTTGCATATGGACTTATTTGGACCCACATCTGTAAGGAGCATAAACCATAAGACTTATTGCCTGGTTATCACTGATGATTTTAGCAGGTTTAGTTGGGTGTTCTTTTTAAGAACTAAGGATGAAACTAGTAGAATCCTTAAGGACTTTATAAGACAAATAGAGAACCAATTAAATCAAAAGGTTAAAACTATTAGATGTGATAATGGTACAAAATTCAAGAACAGGGACATTATTGAATTCTGTGGGTCAAAAGGGATCAAGAGGGAATACAGTAATGCCAGAACTCCACAACAAAATGGAGTTGCTGAGAGAAAGAACAGGACCCTTATTGAGGCTGCTAGAACAATGCTAGCAGATTCATTTTTACCTAACACTTTTTGGGCTGAAGTAGTTAGTACTGCTTGTTATGTTCTTAATAGGGTATTAGTGACCAAGCCTCAAAACAAGACACCTTATGAACTTATAAGTGGTAAAATACCAATCATAAGCTATATAAGACCTTTTAGGTGCCATGTGACTATCTTGAATACCATTGACTATCTAGGCCAATTTAAAAGGAAGTCTAATGAAGGGTTTTTAGTTGGGTATTCCCTAAACAGCAAGGCTTTTAGGGTATACAATTTAGAAACCAAGAGAGTTGAAGAAAACCTACATATAAAATTTTTAGAAAATAAACCAAATGTTGCAAGGAAAGGACCTAATTGGCTGTTTGATCTTGATTATTTAACTGATTCAATGAATTATCAGCCCGTGAGATCAGAGAATCAAGATAACAAACATGCAGGTCCAAAAGAAGCTAATCATAGTGCAGGTACACAAGATAATATTGATGCATGAAATTCTAAAATGGAAGCTGAATCTGCTTAAGACTACTTTGTACTGCCAATATGGTCTTCTTATACTTTAATAGTCAAGAGCTCAGAAGCAAAGAATGAAGGTGAAAAGTCTACTAAGAATACTGAGTTAAAGACAAATGAGAAGTCAGTCGATCAGGAGGATCAAGCCTTTTTAGATAAGCTTGAAAGGCTTAAAAGACAAGAAAAGGAGGCTAATAATGCAGCTGAAGCTCTAAGAAAGAAGTTTACCCAAAATACTGAGGATTTGATTCTTCAAGCAAGAGCTGCAAGAGCTAGCAGTACTAACACAGTTAATATCGCTAGCACACCAGTTAGTACTACCAGTCCTTCTGGTGGACTATCCTTCACTCATCTAACCAATACTGACCAAGATGGTTTAGAAATACCTGATATTGAGGATACTTATGACAATCCTAATGATGGTATTTTTACCAATGCATCTTATGATGATGAGGGTGTAGTGGCTGACTTCACAAATTTAGAAACAATTGTGAATGTTAGTCCTATTCCCACATCAAGGATTAACTCTATTCATCCTTCAACTCAAATTCTTGGAGATCCTAAATCAGCAGTTCAAACAAGGAGCAAAGTTAACAAAAGTTCTGGAGCCCATGCTTTTGTAAGTTATATTCAAAAGCAGAGAAGAAATAATCATAAGGATTTCCAGCATTGCTTATTTGCTTGTTTCTTGTCTCAAATTGAACCCAAGAAGATATCTGAAGCACTTGAAGATGAAAGTTGGGTTGATGCTATGCAGGAAGAACTGCTACAATTCAAGATTCAGAAAGTTTGGATTCTTGTAGATTTGCCTCATGGGAAGAAGGCAATTGGAACAAAATGGGTTTACAGAAATAAGAAGGATGAAAGAGGTGTTGTGGTTAGAAATAAGGCAAGGTTGGTTGCCCAGGGACATAGGCAAGAGGAAGGGATAGACTATGATGAGGTTTTTGCTCTTGTGGCTAGGATTGAAGCCATTAGGATCTTTTTGGCCTTTGCTTCTTATATGGGATTCATAGTCTATCAGATGGATGTGAAGAGTGCCTTCCTGTATGGCACAATTGATGAGGAGATTTATCTGTCTTAACCTCCAGGGTTTGTAGATCCTAAGTGTCCTAAGAAGGTCTACAAAGTTGTGAAAGCTTTATATGGTTTACATCAAGCTCCTAGAGCCTGGTATGCTACTTTATCTACTTTCTTTTTGAAGAGTGGATATAGAAGAGGAACTATTGACAAGACTCTTTTTATCAAGAAGGACAAAAATGATATCATATTGGTACAAGTTTATGTGGATGATATTATTTTTGGTTCTACAAAGAGATCTTGGTGTGATGAATTTGAGGCATTGATGAAGAGTAGATTTCAGATGAGTTCTATAGGAGAGCTCACCTTCTTTCTTGGATTACAAGTCAAACAGAAAGAAGATGGTATTTTTATAAGTCAGGATAAGTATGTTGCAGAAATCCTGAAGAAGTTTAATTTTGCTAGTGTAAAGACTGCTAGTACACAGAGACCCAGAAGCCTTTGGTCAATAATGAGGAAGCTACTGATGTGGATGTACACCTTTATAGATCCATGATTGGCTCTTTAATGTACTTGAGTGCTTCTAGGCCTGATATTATGTTTGCAGTCTGTGCTTGTTCTAGGTTTCAGGTAACTCCAAAGACTTCCCATCTCAATGCTGTGAAGAGATTCTTTAGGTACCTCAAAGGCAAACCTAAACTGGGCCTTTGGTATCCTAGAGTGTCATCATTTGACCTAGAAGCCTACTCTGATAGTGACTATGCTTGAGCAAATCTTGACAAGAAATACACACAGGAGGTTGTCAATTTCTTGGCAGGAGACTTATTTCATGGCAATGCAAGAAGCAAACAATTGTGGCTACTTCTACTACAGAGGCAGAATATGTTGCTGTTGCAAATTACCGTGGACAAGTTTTGTGGATTCAAAATCAAATGTTAGACTATGGGTTTAATTTTATGAACACAAAGATCTACATTGATAATGAGAGTACTATATGCATTGTCAAGAATCCAGTATTTCACTCCAAAACAAATGTGTATGAAAAGAAACTTATCCAGGTGCTAAAGATTCACACTGATAACAATGTAGCCGATCTTTTAACCAAAGCTTTTGATGTTAGAAGGTTCAATTTCTTGATTGTTAACATTAGAATGATCAATCAATAGGCTGAATTAGTTAAGGGGAGTCAATATGATTTGTTGTATAGTTTGTATGAAGTGTTCTGTGAGTAGAAGGATCTTGATCATGGTGATGTTTTTCATAGAGTTATTTGGGTTTTAGAGGGTCATTGGAAAGAGATATAGATGGTACTGAAGAACTCTTGTTGCCAGACTTGTTCATTCTTTGGTTGACAAAAGTTTGTACCGATAGTGCAAAGTTAGTACCGCTAGGCAAAGATAGCACCGCTATAAAGCCGTTGGAGAAAATACCGCCAAGGGTCTAAAGTGTAAATTGTACCAGTCTCTTTGCTTTTGGGTGTACTGCTAGTACAAAAATTCATACTGCTAGGTTCAGTTATTACTGCTGAGTACATGTAGATTGGAATTGTCACTAGATGCTAATTTGAGAAAAGGAAACTACTAGAAGCATGGATGTTCTTTAAATGTTGGTTTTAATCACCACACAATAAATTGGTCCATTCATTCACCATGTCTAAACGGACTCAGAACAGTGCTAGTCAGAGCAAACGACTTCTGGAAAAGACTTTTCAAATCCGTTGAAGTTGATAGTTTACTCAAAACTATATGGTTATCATGCACCTGTTATTGCCAATGAACCTTGGCTATTCCAGGCACATGCGAACTGTCAAGAATCATGAATCCGTTGATTGGCTATATTTGCCAAAAACTAGCATCCAATGATCCACCTCTCTCAAGAAGTTACACACTTGAAGTGGGGAGGACATTTTTTGAAACTAATGAATTGAAGAATTTTTTAGCAAAATTGTGTACTTGGAGAGCAAAAAGAATAGAGAAAAATTGTGAGCTCAAAAATAGAAAGAGAGTTGTGTGAAATACAGAAAGAGTGAATTGGTGAGCAAAAAGAATTGAGAGATAATATGTGAGCATAAAAACAAAAAGAGAGAAAGTGAGATTGGTGATGGAATAGCTCTTTGGAGGAATCTCAAGTTAATACTGGTCTCCTCAAGTTAGTACTGCTGGGCATTACTTAGTACTGCTAGGTATTGTTTAGTACTGCTAACCATCTCTTAGTACTGCAGGGCTTAAAAGTTAGTACTGCTAGGCTTATTTTAGTACTGCTAGAAGACCGTTAGTACTGTTTGACACATAACTAAATTTCCTTCCCAATTTCTAAGCTGTTGCTGAAATTTCCGCCAACTACCATCTTATAGGCTATAGGGTTTGACTAATTGAAGATTTCTTGATCTTTCTATAAACTTAAAAGATTTCTTCAAGATAAGTATAAATCTTCTTTAGTCAGTGATACTTTAAACTCCTAAATACCCTCTCAAATATCAATTAACTCTACCAAACACCCGTACTCTCTCTCACAAACATATCCCAGAACCTTAATCAACTTTCTATTCATTAAATGGCTACTTTGGAGTTTTGCGACACGCACAACATGGTGGCATACTTAGAGAAACCAGAGGGAAGTGCAGAGTTTCATCAGATCATTGATTTCCTAACTGCTATTCACTATGCTCTTACAAAGAATCCAACAATATATGCTTCATTCGTCAAACAATTTTGGACAACAGCTACTACTAGCACAAATGTTACTGGAGAAATAGAACTAACTGCTAGCATAGATGGACAAGCCAAGACCATCATTGAAGCATCTTTAAGAAGACATCTAAAGTTGGAGGACAATGGTGGAATTACTTCTTTACCCAACACACAGATATTTGATCAACTTGCTCTCATGGGGTATGCAAACTGATTCTGATAAGCTTAACAATTTCCAAAAAGGTAATTTTTCACCAAACAGTGGAGGTTTTACATTCAGACAATCCTCCACTCTTAAAGAGCCCTAAAAAGACCTTCTTTGGGAGCAATTTAGCATGCAAGAGCGAGGCGTGGCGAGGGCGCGAGGGGTGGGCTGGGGGGGGGCGTGAGGGGCAGCAGAGCGCGGGGGGAGAGATGCCGCGCGCGCGACGCAGAACATTAAAAAGCTTCTCAAATTCCTCTTGATGCAATGGTAAAGAATTTAGATAACCCTCATAAGTTTTTAATGTATCCTAGATTTATCCAAATTTGTTTAAACAAGCAAAGGAGACTTCTTCAACCCCACACAAGAACCTATCCCACTCCTGTACTTACACAGAAAGTTTTTAATAACATGAAGCGAGTTACAAGGGGTTATTCTGGTGAAGACATTCCTTTATTTCCTTTCCCATGATCACTGCACCTAAAACATCTCCCTCAAGAATCACATTCTCAACCATGCTATCACCGCAACATACACCACAGCTCCTCAACTTCACTACTACCCTTCATAGAAACTACACCCACTGCAGAGGAGCCTGCTCTAATGCCCCATGAATCACCTCTCCAAAGTGTTCACTCACTTGGACATGACGAGGGTAGTGTGTCACTTAATGAATTGATGGCTTTGGTTACTCAGTTAACTTATAAAGTTGGAAGCTTAGAGAATGAATTGACGAACACTAAGAAGGTTTATGGTTCTGCTAATTACCAAGCTAATCAAAAGAGTAAAGAAGTTGGAGAAGCAAGTCAAGACAGGCAAAGCTAGGAGAAGAACAAAGATAGTTCTTTCAGAAGATAAAACTGTAGAGGAGGATTCTTCCAAACAGGGGAGGAGTTTGATTGAAGAATTAGACATGGATGCTGATTTTTCTTTAGTTCCTCCACATGATGCAGAGATTCAGGAAAAGATTAGTGATGATACTGAGGTATTGCTAGAAGAGGAAGTAAGTCTACTGAATTAATAGAAGAACCTACTGAGCTTGTGGAAGATCAAGGAAGTGGTGAAAACGGGAACAAGAGGTTACTACTGCTGATACTGCACTTAATACTGCCAGTATACCATTTAGTACTGCTAGTGCAACTCCTGAGGTTAGTACTGCTAACGAACAGTTGGTATGTATAAGAAGGAGTGCAGAGAAGAGGAACGATAAAGGTAAAGCAATCATGATTGAAGATGAATTTGTTCAAAAGAAGTCCAAGAAGCAACTAGAAAAAGAAAGGCTTAGTCATAAAGAAGCCGTTAGATTACAAGAACAGATTGATGAGGAAGAAAGAAAAAGGATTGCAAGAGATGCTGAAATTGCCAAACAATTGCAAGAAGAATATGATAAAGCTAGAAAGAAAGAAGCTGTAACTGAAGTTGATACTGCTCATGTCATTGATTGGAATGATCCTTCTGTTATAAGGTATCATGCTCTTCAAAATAGATCTAGATCTGTAGCTAAAGTCAAGAAGAATATGATTATGTACCTGAAGAATCAGGGAGGCTACAAGATGAAAATTTTCAAAGAAATGAGCTATGATGATATAAGACCAATCTTTGAAAAAGTATGGGATCAAATTCATTCATTTGTGCCTATGGATTCTGAAGAAGAAGTTCAAAGACTAAAAAGAGCACGTCAAGATGTTGAAACAAAACCTGCTAAAAGACAAAGAACTGAAGAAGTTTCAAAGTCAGTTCAAAAGCAAACAGATGAAGAACCAAAAACAGATAAATTGTCTCAAGAACAGCTGAATCAAATGGTAATTATAGTTCCAGATGAAGGTATAAATGTTGAAGATCTTCAAACCATAGGTTTTTGAAGACATGCTTAAGAATTTTGACAGGGATGATCTGGTCAAATTATGGAGCTTAGTTCAAGAAAGGTATAACTCATCAGGACTTACTGAAGATAAAGAGATAGAATTATGGGTTAAACTAAAGATGTTATTTGAACCAAATGAAAAAAATCTTTTAAAACTTCAGAAATATATGCATGATCCTTTGAAATGGTAGTTATATGATATGTGTGCAGTTCATCGTGTATCTACAGAGAAAGGACAAGATATATTCATGCTGGTTGAAAAGGATTATCCACTGACAAAGGGACTTGCAACTTTGATGCTAAGTAACAAGCTAAGAGTGGATCAACAGTCAAAGCTGGCAGATGAGCTTTTGACAAAGATCTACAATATAGCAAACAAACCAAGGACGTAAAGTGTTTGGAAGCATCCTCAGCAGAGTACATCAGAAGAAACTTGAGATTTAATGGTAAATCACAAGTTTAGGGGAGGATTGTTGGGATTTAGAGCTTCTACACTTAGTACTGCTGATAGTTAGTTAGTACTGCCAGTACATTGTTAGTACTGCCAGTTATAGTTAGTACTGCTAGCTTTGTATTAGTACTGTTAGTATAGAATGTTAGTACTGCTTAAATGATATGCATAAGATATATTAGGAATAGATATGCATGATCACTTAACGCGTTTTGTAAGCCCATTAGGGTTTTCCTTGGTGTATAAAAGGAACCCTATGGTACTAGTTAGAAAGAGAGGTTTTCACAAATATTCATAGTTAGTAATTTGTAACCTGGCAGATTAATAGTAATCAAAGTTCTGTTTTATTCATTGTTCTTCTTAGCAATATAAGTTAGTTTCCGCATAACTTATATTGTTCATAGTCATTGTTTCTTTTGTAGTTAGTTTGGATCTATCCAGATTGGCTACCACCCTTAACAGGCTAGAAAGATCTATTCAGACTAGGATCTTCATCTAAGTTTTTATAAACAAACATAAACATTAAATCAAAAAGCGGTAAACTATTCAACCCCCCTTCTAGTTTTCCACAAAACTCACCAGGTTTGAGCATGGGTACTTTAGATACAACCACCATATGTGCAGATTCTGAATCCATATCTTCTAGCAAAGAGATCTTGTGTATTCAAACAAGTTCTTCTTATTCAAAGCTTCTCAACTTGGCTCCACTACAACAAAATTGGTCTATTAGGACTCCCTAAAAGGTCCTAATACAACACTTAATAGGACTTTTGATTTTATATGACCAATTGAAATGTGTCATATAGGAGAGGGTTGTAATAGATGCTTAGAACATTTTTGAGTGTCCTAAAAAATACTATGTTTACAAAACTAATTTTTTGGTCCCATAACGTATTTTACATAACACAAAGTGACTCCTTCCTATGTTACATTATAGGACTATCCATGGTGTCACAATATCCAAGTACCTAATTGTCACATTTGAGGACATAAATGAGCGTCCTAAGAGACTATAATAGATGACACTTTATGGTGTCACAAAATCTATGCACGCAATGTTGCATTTAATAACATAAATGGGCAGAGACTATAATACAACACTCTATGGTGTCATAGAATCCATGTACCTATATCATTTATAACTGACATTTTGCTCACAAACATTTAACTATAATAGACAAAAAATAAGCAAAGATATCATTATCATTCAGTAAAATCACTTACTATACAAAAATTGCAATCTTATTAAACAAAATATATAATCATACATAAAAATAATCCTATGCTTTACCACAAATACAATAACAATAATAAGTTAAGCCATAATATGGAAACTCCTAAGAAATAAGAAGATTGTCATGGCTCGCCTGTTGAAGTCTTATAACATATTCTTGCCTTATGATCTTAATCCACCTATGGTCAAAAAAGAAATATACAAGCGTAAGTATTGAGTGTCAGTTAAATATGGTTTCATATGCATTCTCAAGTTAGTAAAAGATGGACTATGGATAATTACACGTGTAGGCTCGTCAATTAAATCAGCAAACTATATGATTGAAGAAAAAGATTTCACCTGAACAAGCAAAAAAAACAAATAGTTACAAATATAGTTAAATGTGGAACTTGCTTTAAGAATACTCTTAGAGAGTTTCAAATGATTTTTTCTAATGCCATCTGAAAAATACCGGCGGTATACTTACTTCGTGACCCAATGATACGGCTAAAATTAGTTTCTTGTCATTAACATTGAACTTTTCATCAAACAAAATCATGTAGTCATTCCAAAATACTAGAAATAAACGTCGACTCTTGAATCCTTTCCATCATCTTTCACCAATGGCTGCATATAAAAGGATAAAATGGTAATGCGTACAAAATTATTAATAGAGAATAAATGAGTTACAATATTAACTTGAAACACCATTCATCAATCATGAGGTTAAGGCACAAAATTACACCAAAACGATGGCAAACATAACGAAGAGATCGGAAGTTAATAAATCATTATTGGTTTATGCTTCAGAATTAACACTACTGAATAATAGCTACAAAAGTGGTCTCCAACACGAAATGATTGAAAAATCAAAATGTTAATAGTTAAATCCCTAATTAAACCAAAATTAGTGTATACTCAAACCTGTAATAACCATTGTAGATGGAAAATTAGAAATTAATAATTATAAGAGAGAATAATAAGGTTTTCACAATCTCAACGATTTTCTATATGGAGCATTTTCTTCTTTTGTTTAAACAAACCACATACTCGTACTTTATATGAAATTAGACAAAACTGATTACCCTTGTGATACCGTTTATAATAAAGAACAGTATGCACCTCCGCTTTCATACGATCTGGATTTGCTATACGGTGATGGTTCATAACAAAGTATTATCGGGTGAGTGGGCTACAATTATGTGTTGACAGTTGGCAGAGCGATATGTGAGATGAGAATATGTAACAGTTGTGATGGAGATGACTAGATTGAAAAGAAGAAGAATAGACTTTTGTTATTAGTGGATTAGTGGAATTTGGGATATCCAGATATGACGAGATGGAGATGATGGTTTATGGAGAAATTAGTGGATCTAGTTTAGTTTTTAAAAGGAGTCCAAATTTAGGATTAAGATTTGTGAGGGAAGTTGAAATACATTATGCGGGAAATAAATTATTTAGCGGGATCTAATTATTAAGTATATTGCTTTATTTTATTAAAAGGGCATCATAAACGAGCCAAGCTTGAGCTTTATATATCGTATCACAAGCTGAGCTCGAGCTCTAACTTAAGGTCAAAATAAGCCGAGCTCGAACTTTAATCTTAAGGCTCAAAACGAGTTAAGCTCGAGCTCTCTAATATATTAACGAGCCGAGTTCGAGCCTCCGGCAAGCTCGAGCTCGGCTAGGCTCGTTTCCACCCCTCTATTATAATTATCCATTAAGCAATACTGGTGCAGTATCTTCCATTAAATGCTTTCATTCTTCGAAACACAATAAATTTACTTATGAGGAACACTGATGACAATTGTTCCTCTTATTTTACCAACTCGTACTTGTCTTTGACTTTCTTTAGGATACACTTTACCTCGCTCATTTTCTTTCTTAAAAAGTACCTCCAAGATATCTAAGAGATATTTTGAGCCAAGCTCTGTTGGTTGGATCATAGAGCTGATAGGTTCAACAAGGCATTTTTGATCCCTGGTGAACCTTTTTCCTTCAGCTTCTAGTTCTTATACATACTAGTTGTCTCCGTATCAACTGGATAGTCTTCTTAAATTTAT
Source organism: Tanacetum coccineum (assembly GCA_026074375.1). Lineage (NCBI taxonomy): Eukaryota > Viridiplantae > Streptophyta > Magnoliopsida > Asterales > Asteraceae > Tanacetum > Tanacetum coccineum. The sequence continues at coordinate 34,390 of BQNB010041377.1, forward strand.
ATCTTCAGACATGAACCTTGGTGAAATTACACGATGATTTCTTTATCGGCGAGTCTTCTTTTACTTATACCAATTTATGTTTAAATCTAGTTAGAGATCATTGAGCACTGAATTAAACCAACAAACATATTCTTTGTAGATTAGTTAATCGTATAATTAGGTCAAAGGACATTGTGTTTTCCACATGTTAGGTTAAAGTGTATGCTTTGTTTTCTTTAGAAATTCATTCATGTATACCCGGTGAGAACGTATCATAGTATAACATCTATGGATGTACTCCAACGCGTTCCATTAAGGACTATGTAGTTTCCTCGTTCGTTGCTTACTCTAACATACAAAAGCGTGATATGTGTTATTGTACAAATGTAACATGTAATAGGACCTATGTATCAAGTTTTCTATAAAATAAGACCATAACAAATAAAAGTCCTATAAAGTGAATGTGATAGGACTTTCTTATCAAGTGTCCTATTTGGTTTCATCATAATAGGACCTTTACAAGCAAGCGTCATATAAAACTGAATGTAATAGGTTATATAAGTGGAGTGTTCTATTAGGATCGAACATAATAAGACCCTAACAAATAAGGGTCCTGAAAATATGTGGTAATGGGACTACTTTATCAAGTGTATTATTAGTATGATCATAAAAGGACTAAAAAACCAATGCGTCCTTAAAAGTAGTTATTATGACACCGTGTAAAAAAAGGTCCCATGGAAAGGTCCTAATAGCCATGTTTTGTTGTAGTGTTAACATATTCGTATTTTGCGTTTTTAGCTTCGTGTTAAAATCTTTCTCGGCATATGTTAAGGGTGAGTGTCTTTACGATTATTGAACTTTCAAAGATCAAAATTTTCTTCTTCATTTGTTGTTAGTGAGAATGATGAAAAACAAAAGGAGATATTTGTAAGGAAAAA
>BQNB010041378.1:0-10506 GCA_026074375.1 Tanacetum coccineum
TATATGAGTATTTGATATCAATCCGTGATGCATGTTCATCTATTAGTGATTGAGTTGTGGTTTTGGTAGCTATTTCATTTCGTTCATATTTTATGACAATGGAAATGATAGCATGATTTTATGCGTTATTGTGTAATTTGGTGAATAAATGATATATGAGCGTAAAGAGTATATAATGTATTTTTAGGAATGAATAAAGTCTAATATTTAAATTTGATAAGTATTAGTATATCTAAATTAGGAAAATAATTTATGAAATGAATTTTTTAAATAGTAAGTTTAAAACTAGTTTTTATTTAAAAGGCTTGAAAAATTTAAAAAGGGTTTTTTTATAAAAATAAGAAAATAAGGGTAAATATGTATTTAATAAAAAAATTAAAGGGGGTTTGTTCGGTCGGCTATTAAAAAAAAGAAGAAAACCAATTTGAGTGTAATTAGGAAACTAGGTATTATAAATACAAAATCAAGGAAAACGTTAAAACACTTTTTCTCTCCCTCTCTCTTTTGTTCATCCGAAACCTCAAGGAAGATTTTTTTTTTCAAGAATTAAGGTGTTGATTCGTGTGTGTTCGAGTAAAAGGTTTATGTATGTTTTCAATTTAGTTATTGTTTAATATTCTAATATTAGTAACTTTAATTGATGGATAATTAGAGTTCATACATTTTTTGTAAATTAATGATATAAAACTATATGGGTGTGTTCGGGAATAGATTTGGAGCATGTTGGTGTAAACGGTTTAGATTAGAACGCGTTAATTTGAAAGTTAGGGTTTACCAGAATTTTAGGTCATATTGATTGAATGATATCTCATTGATAAATACGAGTTTTGGTATGAATCTTGTGCCTAAATTGAAGTTCAGAGAGTCTAATTTTTAAAAAGTCCAGCCCCGAAAGGTTTTGAGGTCGGGAAATTAGTCAAATAATTTTTACAAGAAAAGTTATCGAAACAGTAAATTCAGGTCAGATTTGGGTCTGATTTCGAGGAGTAAAACCCCTACTTAGAAGTTGAGTCATGGCTTGAAAAAAAATCAGAGATCATATTTTATATGTCTATTAACTCCAGCTCAAAGCACAAGTCCTAAAACATTGTCTAAGTATTTTTAGAAAAATCAAATTTTTTGGTTTGCGTTCAGATCCGAATTTGAGTACTTTGTGATGTTGAATTTTTATAAAATAGTTAGACTCAATATTATTTTTTTCTAAAAAATCACAGTAGTTCATAACCCATTAGGAAGGTAGGGAATGAAGTAGGGAAAAACAATTTGATGATTTAGTATTTTATTTGTAGTCATGAAGTGACTAAAAAATTCTGCCAAAAAACTAGAAAACTTGGATAAATGAATTAAGGGTATTAGGGTATAAGTGAGTTATGGGAAGTGTGGTAAAGGGTTTATAATCATAATATGAACGTAGAAGTCCATCAATTGATTGTTACATCGTCTTGGGAATTTAGCCTAATCGCGTGTAACACGTGTTTTATTTATGTTTAGTTGATTTCAAGGAATTCGTGAAGTAGCTGTGCATCAGGTGAGTTTCATTGTCCCATTTTTCTGTTTTTTCTTGGGATGGAAATGATGCAAATGTTTTGAAATGTTTTATTGCTGTGATTATGTGTTTTAAATGCGTCTGGACATTACATGACTATGATATGACTATGTGATGTGCTAAGTGTTTATGTGTTGTTGGATCGGAGGGTAATGTTCCTACGCATGCTGTGTGATTTGGATCAGAGGGTAACGTTCCTACCCATTCCTGTGTCATTCTGATCGGAGGGTAAAGTTTCTACCCATTACTGTATGATTCTGATCGGAGGGTACCCAATGCAGTGTGATATTTTGGTGTGACTTAGATCGTGGGACACGTTCCGTCCTGATTGTGGTTGTTTTGTACATATGCATGTTAGCCTATATAATAGCTAGCCTAACTGTCCTGCTATGTTCTGTTTTATTAATCACAGTAATAGATTGAAAGTTTGAATTATGTGTCGTAAACCTATGACTCTCACCAACCGTTGTGTTGACGGTTTTAAGCATCATTTTCAGGTGAGCATCATGAGGATCTTAAGAATAAGAGGAGTGGCTAGAGAGACCATAGGCTGCTTGGGGAGTTTAACATACTAATTTATTTCATGCCTGATTGAATATTGAATGTTGTTGATTTAATTTGCTTAGGTTTATTTTAGATGTTTTGCATATCTTGGTATTGACGTGAACCCCCTTTGCTTCAATACGAGACGCCAGTTATCTTTTATGTTTGCTTGGGTATTTTCATGACACTTTGTGTCAAATTTCGTTTTGTTAATGCATTTTAGTGTTCTCTATTGTTGACACCATTGTGTTGTGATGATACCCATGACGTTACGCCTCGTGTTTCCGCCTTGGCGGGGTGTGACAGATTGGTATCAGAGCCTTTGGTTATAGAGAAGTAGGTGGTTTGACCTAGACTATAACCTAGGAGTCCTTCATATAGCTGCATAATAGGATCTATATGTTTAGCTATCTAGGCGTTTTGTTTTCTTGCTTTTCTTTGTGTTTTATTTTGACCTACGAGCTACTCGATATCAAAAGATTCAGAAAAGGAGCCTCTCGAGGGATCGAAGGAGGAAGGGTAGTTGAAGAGTTAGAGAAGGAGGTCGACTTAGATCTTTTGTCGGATGCTCGTAGTAGGCCTAGACCCGCGAAGTCGAGTGACTTTTGCGAAAGCAAATTCGAACCTAAGAGAGGCCCAACATAAGCTTATTCTGTCATTTACCTCGACATGTTGCTATTATCGATGATTTCTTTAGGATATTTTGTATTTTCGGGCACTATGAGGCTTTTGTTTTCTTTCGTTTTTGATTTTAGTTTTATATAAATAAGTATTTCTTTGATGGAGCATCGTAGTTGTGTAATATTAGAGTCGTGTAGTGTGCGACTTTGTGATATTATTGTGCATATATGTGTGTGTATCATTGAGATGTGTAGTCATGGAAGGAAATAAAGTACGCGTGTGACAAGGATGTGGTTATAATTATGGGTGGCCAACATAATTATAAAGGCATCACACACGTGGACTTGTGACCATGATTGCATTGATTGGTGTTTATTTGTTAGGTGATAGAGTAATATGTTGTGATATGTGTGATCATGATAAGGATGGTTATATAGTTATTGGAATCCTTCTTTTACCTGATGAGCGATTATGTTAGGCTCAGTTACGTAGATAGTAAGTTTCCCTTCTATCTAACGTTTGCGGATACCCCAGATACCTGTTATTACTACTATTATTATTATTATTGGGTTGTTCGATTGCTCGATTACTCGTTCGGAGATCTTACTCCCATTTTAGGATTCCTGGTTCGTGCCCTGTCGGTACGGATGATCTATTTTTCCCATTCAGCGTCTTGATATATATTGTTCGGATTTACTTCTTTGGATATTGGTACGTTTCACTTGGTTCTTTCCTTGGTTTATTATTTATTTTTATTCATGCACTAATTAATCATAACATAATAGTGTGGATGTTTTACTCCCTTGTTTTTTCACATCCTTTAAGTTTTGTAACCATTTGTTTTGTGCGACATGTTTAGTACGTTGATTTTCTATGGTTCTTATTTGATGTTAGTATTGGATGAGTCATTACGTTCTTCTTTTGGTTCGTAATGTCTTTGCATGAATTTCACTTGTACGTGTTTGTTTGACTGTTATTCTGATTATATGGTTCTTTGTACTTTCTTTCGCCTTCAAGCAATAGATTGTGTTAGAGTTCTTATGGTATTTTGCAATCCCTTCTGGGTATTACGATTTCCTTTGTTGAGTTACATATTTTATATTGAGGACGAACTATAAAAATCCTATTGAATTATATCTTGATGAGGTTTGGGGAAAACTATTTTTGAAATAATTTTTACGAATACAACACTTTTATGGAAATGTCTCTTTATTTTTTTGAGAAACTATGTTTACAACAAATTTTATGAAACAGTATGATAATTGATTGACTGTCAAAACTATTTTTTAAGATAATCTTTATGAATAAGATATGATAATATTTTTATATGCTTGTTTTGATAAATTTTATTTTTATAAAAAGTATGTTTAAAGTAATTTATATGGGTAAGATGCGATACACTGTTAAATAACTGTCTCTGGATTTTTATGACAACCATGTTTGAAATGAATTTTATAAAGATTATATTTAAGACGATTCTTATATTTAAAATGATTTTTTTTAAAACGACTTTCTTTATTGTTCAAAATGATTTTTTTAAACAGTATTTAATTGGTTCCAAAATCTTACACCACCAATTGGTTCTTTTGAGTAAAGTCGATTATTGGTATAAGAATTCTATCTTTCGTATTTATCATTATTCGATATGTGTTCCTTTTGTCTTGGTACGCTTTGTTGACTCTTTTGTTTGCGTTTCCTATCGGTATAGATATTCTATCCTTTCTTTTAAGGATTCTTATGTCATTTGATCCACGTCTATTTGCATATGTGAAATCCCTTATATGTTTTCTAGCCTTTGATTCGATATTCGTTTGTTACCCTATTCGATAGTTCGTAACCCTTAGAATTCGTTGATATACGTTCTATTCGACCAAGTCACTCTCCGTGGGGAGCACCTGTGTTGCTCGTGAAGAAGAAGGACGGTTCACTTCGTATGTGCATAGACTACCGAGAGTTGAGCAATCTAACCATCAAGAATCGTTATCCACTCCCCAGGATCGACGACTTGTTCGATCAATTACAAGGTTCGCATTATTTTTCTAAGATAGATCTTCGGTCGGGTTATCATCAGCTTAGAGTGCATGAGGATGATATCCCAAAGACCGCGTTCAGAACATGATACGGACATTTTGAGTTTACGGTTATGCCTTTTGGGTTAACCAATGCACCAGCGGTCTTCATGGACATAAGGAACCGGGTTTGCAAACCGTACTTAGATAAGTTTGTCATCGTGCTCATTGATGACATTTTGATCCACTCAAAGTCTAAGGAGGATCATGAGGTTCATTTGAAGTTGGTGTTGGAGCTGCTGAAGAAGGAGAGGTTGTATGCTAAGTTTTCCAAGTGCGAGTTCTGGTTGCAAGAGGTACATTTCCTCGGTCACGTGGTCAATCATAACGGTATTCACGTGGACCCAAGTAAAATTGAGGTAGTAAAGAATTGGAAAGCTCCTACAACACCGTCTGAGATTCGATCATTTTTGGGGTTAGCAGGTTACTACCGATGTTTTATCGCAAACTTCTCTAAGATTGCTAAACCTCTTACTTCGTTGACTCAGAAAAACAAAAAGTATGAGTGGGGCATGGAACAGGAAGAGGCTTTCCAGACTTTAAAGAGTAATTTGTGTGATGCACCGATATTGTCACTACCTGATGGGGTTGAAGATTTCATAGTCTTCTATGATGCATCGAATCAGAGATTAGGTTGTGTACTCATGCAAAGATGAAAAGTAATTGCATATGCATCAAGACAGCTAAAGATCTATAGGAAGAATTATACAACGCACAACCAAGAATTGGGAGCAGTTGTGTTTGCCCTTAAAACTTAGAGGCACTATTTGTATGGTACGAAGAGTGTTATCTATTCGGATCATAAGAGTCTTTAACACATATTCAATCGGAAGGAGTTAAGTATGCGCCAACGAAGATAGATTGAGTTGTTTAGTACCATCCGAGAAGGGCGAATGTAGTGGCTGATGCATTAAGTAGAAATGAGAGAGTGAAACCAAGACGAGTACGCTCAATGTCCATGACTATTAGTAAAGTGTTAAGGATAAGTTATTGGTTGCTCTAGGTGAGGCGTCCAAGGTAGAGAACGCGACAGTAGAAATGTTGCGTGGCCTGGACCAACTAATGGAAAGGAAGGAAGATGGTGGTATGAATTTTATTTGGGTTCCATTAATAGGTGATGTAAGAACATTAATTATGGATGACGCTCATGCATCAAGGTACTTGGTACATCCGAGAGCGGATAAGACGTACTATGACCTTAGAGATATGTATGGTGGACATGTATGAAGAAGGATATTGCTACCTATGTTAGCAATTTTTTGACTTGTTTAAAGGTGAATGCTGAAACATTAAAGACTTTTGGGTTTGTTGCAACAACTAGAGATACTTGATTGGAAATGGGATAGAATAACTATGGACTTTATTACAAGGGTACCGAGATCAAGTAGTGGGTATGATACGAATTGGGTAATAGTCGATAGACTGAATAAGTCAGCCTATTTTCTAGAAATACGAGAATATTACAAAGTGGAGAACTTAGTAAGGCTTTATGTTGATGAGATAGTAGTAGGTATAACACCCCGTGTTTTCAAGTCATTGACGACGTCGATAAATCTTCTATTTATTTTTAGTGTCGTTACGCGTTTTGGGCCTTTGTTAAAATTTTCATGTATTAAGTAAAATGAGTAAGCTAAAATTTGCGTTCAATGTTAAACGGGCATCAAACAATTAGCGTTTTTACTCAATCAAGTATTGAATAAATTATTTTGAGAATAATTATGTCATTGTTCATTCATTTTTATTGGTTACGGAAATTTAAATACGGTTTCGGCACAATTTAAGTTTAGGCTACCCGGAGGAACCAACAAAATATTTTCCACGCGGCTTAACAAATGCCTAGTAATTATTTTTCAATGATCAAAAAAGTTTTATAAAAACTTTACTTCATTAATAAAATAGGACGCCCTATATTTAACAAATAAATTAACCAAGACATATCACTTTCAAGTTTCACTTGATTAAAATTAATAACTACACATTACATATTACTTTCATTTTCACCAACAAGTGCAAGTAACATTTCTTATTATCAAAAGAAAGTAGCTAGTCAATCACAAGCCTTGAATTCATGGGATGTTCTACATATGAGGGGACATAAGAACACTTCCATTAACTAAGAGTATGGTGCTAGCAAGAGTTAGTAAGGCTTGACTAACTAGTCACCCTTAATTCCCTCCTTTTTGACCAATTCTTGCCGCCCCTCCCCCTTTGATTTTCTTGGTCAAACTTTGCTAATATCTTACCACCTTATATATATATACTACTTACATGCAAGAGCTAACATCTACACACTCTCAACACTTAACTAAAAACAATTTCTACCTCTCTTTCTCTCAACCAAACCCACGGCTCAACCCCCCCTATAAACTATCCATACTAAATTTTTCTATCACTTATTTACACATTCTCATATCATATCTAAGATGTCCTAAGTTATTTCCAAGTATTGGTTAAGGATTTACAAGTGTTGAAGCAAGAAATCAAGATTTTGGGTTTCATATTAAATTAGGGTTTTCATAGCTTGAAAGCTTTGGATTTTTATCTAAACAAGGGTTTAGATTACATTGATCATCATCATCATACACCATAAGGTCATCTAGAACCCTTTATGTTCTTTCAATATTCATTTTATGCATATGTTAGTTCTATTGTAGCTTGAATCACCATGTAGGATTTTTAACATGTAAATGGAGTTTTTACTTGTAATGATCATTTTGCACACTATTATATATGTTGAGATATTGCTAATATCATGTTAAAAGGGATGAGAAAGTATTGTACCATATTAAGTTGGTGTAAAAATGATTAACTACAAAAGTAGTAAGGTATAAAAGCAAGGTTAAAAATGGATTCAACAAGGTCACTCAAAGATTCTGTCCAAAATTCGTATATATAACACATTATTTTATATTTTTATAAAGTAGTATGATTCACGACGATTCCGAAAAGGTAAGAAACTTGTCAAACGGATTTATAACGAAAAAGTTAGAGCGAAAACGAGGTATATATTCGAGGTATAAAAATCCAGCATTTGTTAAGTTAGTGGTTTCTGTCAGGATTTTAAGATGGTATTTGCGGCACTTTCGAGTCCGTTTCGGCCTTCGGCCGAAACATGAAAGTCGTTCGGAAGGTCGTTTTACTTCCTCGCGAGGTTCTTTAAGTCTAAAAGCGAGTGATAACGGGTCGTAAGGCGGAGTGGTGGGTGGCAAACAAAAATCTGGCTTGTTTGGTAATTAATACCACATGCATCAGAGATCTGATGCGATGTGGCTTTTTCGCCATTTCGGTTCTGAGTTTCGGGTCTCGGACAGATTCTGGTAAGTTGTTCAAAATATCGTTTACATTAAAATTCTGCTTTGGAACCCGAAGTCATGAATGTGATTAGTGGGTCATTATAGTTCGGGTCAGACTTAGAATAATAAAACTAATAACTACCAAGGGTAAGTAACTATAACTACCCCAAGTGAGTAATCTAATATACTATCGTAGCTTAATAACTATAACTACCAGGAGTAACTACAACACTACCAGGAGTAACTAATATACTACCAGTAGTAATAACTATAACTACCAGGAGTAACTACAACACTACCAGGAGTAACTAATATACTACCAGTAGTAATAACTATAACTACCAGGAGTAACTAATATACTACCAGTAGTAATAACTATAACTACCAGGAGTAACTACAACACTACCAGGAGTAACTAATACCCTACCAGGAATAACTATAATTACATTATTCAGATATTTATAAATGTTTTACAATTATAAATATGTTTTCACTCAAACAATTAGATGGTGATTAGCTAAATAGACTTATGCATGGTAGAGATTACTCAATGTGATTAGTACTTATACGACCTTAAATTAAATAGGTTGCATTTGACGATTTGCGTGACGCTTTATCTGCGATATTTGGATTATCTGAACTCAAGGTGAGTTCATAGCCCCACATTTTTACGATTTCAATGATTTATAACTATGGGGTGGAAACATGCTTTGTTTTATAAATTGGACGCAAGTGGATATTTTATATTGATTACATGTTTGCCTAAGTAGCGATAACCCAAGTTGAGCCCCTTATCATGAACTGTCAATTGCATAGATGTAGTTGTTAATTACATTATGTGAGCGCGAATGTTATGAATAGATCTATTTGGGGAAACGACCTCCCCGCCGTTGGGTGATAGCTATCATCGGGAAAATGACCGTATTAGCATGTCGAATTTAGGGATGTTTTCGGGTTGAACATCTAATCGGGCAGAAATTGCAATATATATTATTATTGCAAGAAAGATCGTCGAGCTTCAGTGTCATGAGCTTAGGAAAATGTAATCTGGTTTTGTGATGTCTGCATGTGTTGCATTATCACGGGAAAAGTCTTGCGGTCCTGCATATTATGATTTATCAAACCTATGAATTCACCAACATTATTGTTGACGTTTTAAAGCAATGTTTATCAGGAGATCAGTTAAGCATAAGGTGTAAGGAATAATTGGTGATTTTGTTTTGGGAGGTCATGCTAAAGATATGGTTGTATTATGTTTTGGGAAACTCATTTGTATTGTGAACCAGTATCTTTGTAATAATAATAAGGAACAAGTTAAAGCCTTTCGGGGGGGGGGCTTTTTTGTATCAAATATTTGTTAAATCCAATTGTATCAGTTTTTAAACGACCTTTTTGTCGTTCTATATATATCTGTGTTATGATTCTATGATAGTAGCCCCGGATCCTTATTCCGCTGCGACCCATTTTGGGGGTGTTACAGATTGGTATCAAGAGCCAAGGTTATAGAGAACCAGGTCAAAATGTTTTTGCTGGACTATAACTGTTTTCAAACATTGCATACATACAAAAGGGTTTTTACGGGGTATTCATATACAAATTGTTGCATTAGTCGGTTAGGCTATATGCATGCATAATTGATATACGTGGTTATAATATATTACGTATATTACTATAAGAGCCTTATATAATATACTCATATAAGTTATTTCTGCTAGTCACAGCAGTCATGTCAGCCGATTCCGCGATTACCTATACGTCTGTTCACTCTGAGGCACGATCTTGGAGTATTCCATCTGAGGATCCTTACGAGGAGGCTGCCCAATAGTTGTTCGAGCAGGCACCACGTTCTCTAGAGTATGTACCTGAGAATCACATACCAGTATACAAACCTGAGCTTGAGCATCCTGAGGACTTAGTGCCAGCTGAAGATAAGGCACCTATACCTCCACTACCACCATTCTTTTTATCTCTACGTATTCGACCCCTACATACTAGAGCAGCCATGAGGCAGATGAGAGCTGCATCACCATCCACCTATCATTCACTACTCCCATCAGGGACCCCACCATTGTTACCTATCCCTCTACCTGTACCATCTACTAGCCGCAGAGCTGATATTCCCGAGGCTGACACGCCGCCCTGGAAGAGACTACTACTTACTACTCCCAAACCTGGGTGTGAGATTGGAGAGAGTTCTGCTGCTGCTGCTGCGAGACAGCCAGGACCTACTATATAGACCAGACTCTGAGATACTGAGAGGAGGATGATGACCACCTTAGATTTGGTCAACAGGAGGGTCACATACCAGGTAGATGTTTGCACTAGAGAGAGTTCAGAGTTTTATACACGACATCACGATGCCCAAAAGGATCGTGCAGCTGTGAGAGCTGAGATTGAGATATTGAGGAGAGAGAGACTTGCTTACGAGCAAGAG
>BQNB010041378.1:11754-46802 GCA_026074375.1 Tanacetum coccineum
TCAAACACACAATAAGAAAATGAATCAAATGAGGAATTGATACCCATAGGGTCATACCATGGTGAAGAGGTGCCTTTTGTTGATCATTCTGGTGGCCTTACTGAAATAATATTTATAAATTACAAAACTCAGTAAGATCAATTCTTATTACTCTTTATAGTCATGATTTTTAGTTAGTGATTTTATAAATTTGTGCAATTAAAAAAATACATGATCTGTGACTTTAGTTCTCTTTTAATAAAAATCTTTTCAACTTTTATTTATAGATTCTGAGAATGGAGAAAATACTTTCTTTGGTGTTTTATAATTACATGTATGCAATATATATTTTCTTCATGTTTTTTATAAGAGTTTTGGGTGATCTATATTTTTATGTATGCAGTATATATCTTCTTTTTGTTCTTTAAAGGAAGAAGACGAATAATGGGCCCACTTTATAAGATTGATACCTAAACTTTAATTATCAAACCAAACAACAAAGTTAGAAATTCTTATACCTATTCCATTCTCTTTATAATTATACCAATTCCGACTGTGATTTCAAAAAATCAACCAAACGCACCCTTAATCATTTCAGTTCGGGTATGAACTATATTTAACCAAAAGTCTCATATGTGAACTATGTCTGCATTTTTGAGGCTCTAACTTCTAAGAATAGGTGTAGTCGTTAGTCCCTAACTCGGTCACCATGTTGGTAGATCGTCATTCTTTTAATGTCAATTTTATTTGAAACTAGTAAGGAGTTAGAAAAATTAAATACTAATAAGGTTATGATTTTGCATCCAAGTAACCCCGTTAAAAGAAAAATTATAACGACTAGAACACCAATTGAAAGTCATTTGAACTATGTCATCAAAAATAAGCTCCTTTCAGGGATCACACTTGTCAAATAAGAGACGATTTCTAAATCTCCAAAAATAGACCACCACATCACATAGCATACACCTTCAAACACAACTTTCAAATTCTTAGATAACCGAATGTTGTAGAACCACGTAAGCCACTCATCATAAGAATGCAAAACGGAGTCATCTAGCTCCCACCAACGCGAAACCTTACTTCTCACTTGACAAACCAAAGGGCAAGAGAAGAAAAGATGCAAAGAAGACTCAACTGAAGCATCACATAAAGGACAAAGAATAGAGGATATATCGACACCTTTAGGTGAAAGATACAACCGAGTAGGCAACATATCCAAGAACACCCTCTAAGCAAAAATATTAATTTTTATAGAAATGACTTTAACCCATCTAGTAGGAACATCCTCCGAAGGAAAAATATAATCATTGATAAGATTACGTACCGATTTCACCGAGAATTCACCTGAAGCATTCAAAGACCAAGTCGAACGGTCTAACATTTGAGGAAGGAACAAGTCAGTAACAGGAGCTTGAAGAAGACTTTGTTGATCTTCTTCAACCCCGCCTCTTGAGGGACGACGGTAAGAAGAAGATAATCCATCGTATCTCATTTTTTCAGCCACCGTGATAAGCCTGCACTCTTCCAAAGCATAAAGTTTAGAAATTGGTATTTCAACGATTTTTCCCTAACCATGTTTCATCCCTAAAAAGGGTATCTTCTCCATTTCCCACCTTTTTTTCTAATGAAAGCTAAAAGGTAAACCCTTTGTTTAAGAGGGATGTAGTCTCGCGAATGATATCTAGCCAGGGAGAACGTCTAGACTTGGGGCTGGAATAGTTAAGAAGACCGTGATTTCCTTATATAGATTTGATGAAATGAGACCATAAAGAAGACTTTGAGTTTTGAAACGTCAGACCCATTTGAATAGCAACGCACAATTAGTAGCAAAGAAACTAGATACTCTAAGACCGACTTTTTTCTTGAAGCCAATATTTTATTCCAACTGATCCAGGTTATTTTCCTACTCGAACCTGCAATGCGATTGAATTTTTTTTCGCGAATCGATTCCAACTGGTCGACTGTCATTTGAGACTAGTCTCTCTGTTACACCACCCATCTGCGACCCGCGTAAACCCAAGAAAAAAAAGAAGTTGGTCGCTTATGCGACCGACTTGCTTGTGTGTGTGGGTGTGTATTTAATGAGTTTTTATTGGTATGTTTTATGTGTGTCATCAATTTTTTTCGTTACACTAAATTATTCATGAAGTTATATGTTGAAGAGATAAAGTAAAGGTGACATTGGGGATGTTGGTCACGTGATGATTATCATTACACCTAGCCTAAGGACTAAATTGCGATTTTGACAAACTGCATGAACGGTATACTCTCAAGGAAAAACATTACATTGTTTTTAATGAGATAAAGAAATAAACAAATGATTTGTTATTTTTTTCCCAAACACAATTAGAGCCCTTTCTAATTATAATTTAATTAATAAAAGGATTTACATAGTGGTGGAACTCGGCTGAGTAGCTCTACCGCCTCCGGTGCAAGGAAACCAAAGGTATCAAATGCAAAGGGAATAAACACGTGTTGATTTTCAATGCACGCTTTCTCGTGTTTTGTCACTTTGCCCAAGGCAGCTTTCAAAGCAGCCTGGCCCGCTGTAAAACCCCTACTACTTAACCCCACTAGAGGAGAAACCCCAGTTAAATCCACGCACGTAAGTTTCCCTCCAACCCAACTAAAAACCAAAACATCAGCCGGTCTAAGTGTAGATCTTCCATCCGACGGATCAGTTAAAAAGTTCATAGGTGCTTCTTTCTTGGCGAAGATCTTGACACGCCTACATATGTCAAAAAGGATGCCCCTAACCATATCGTGTCGGTATTTGAATCCCGGGAGCTCTTTACAATGAACCGCATGTTCCCCAAAGGAATCCAAACATGCCTTACGACAAACAGGGCATATCGCATCAACCGAGAATAATAGAATCTTGAGATGATGCTTAAGGATAGTGCGATATTCCACCGGTGACATATGTTGACCAAGTCCGTCTATGGGGATAGCTAATAGAAAATCCTGAGCATGTGGTGCGCGTAGACACTCAAAAACTGCTTTCTGTCTCATAGTCATGTCAAAGTGAACTTCCATATCCTTGACCATTTCGCTAAAAAGGACATTCGCCAGTGTTTGTTGGGCTTTAGAGGGGACGGTGTCCTTATTAGTGAAACCACTAAAATCAAAGCTTGAAATCGTATCACGAAGACAAGCCAAAGCAGAAACATAATCATTATCCATACCACATATGCCACTGTCACGTAAGATGTGGTCTTGTAGCACGCAAGATTGGGCCCTCGAGGCTACAAAAGCATAGGAGGAAACCAATTTTGCCGAGTCCAAACCCAAACCACCAAATCGAATCGGTAAAGAAGCAAGTCGCCACTGTAAGTCTCCAAAGAATGGTCCACCACAAACCACTATATTCTCGATTGACCCACGCAAACCTTTGTCAAAAAACAAGGCCGCCTCCTCCATGTGTACAGGTTGACAAGTCCTTAAACCGAAGAAGAGTTTGGCAATACCCATACATGATCGAAGCAAAAGGAGCTCACTCTGCGGGTCATGTAACTGTGGAAGAAACCCCATCAAATCAACAGCATTCGCGGCTCTCCTCATAGCCAATCCACTTATAAAATCTGCGTCTCTACTAACAGCTCCCCCAAGAAGCTTCACACCCAATTTTAGGTTATATTTATCATTTTGAGTTTGTTATTTAAATGTTCAGGTTTACAACCAAGACAAACCAATAGCGACTTTGTATATGAAAGTGTGTTTATTTATGATACATGTACTATTTTTTTCATGAAGAATTTACGCTCATTTATGATATAACAATAAAGGCCGTTGATGTTTCTCGACATTTTCATGAGGCATGCATGAAAGAAATTGTCATCGCTATTTCGAGGTGTGTATAGCTGTGGTTTTTCATTTGTTTCGGGTCGGAACGCAATTCATTTGTAAGTGTTATTAAATTATATAAATCTAAGCAACTTGTATAAATAATATAACAAGGAAGAAGAGAGGCTGGTTTGATCTAGCATCGTTCAATATGATAGCATGTATGTTTGACTCTTATAATAAAAAAAATCGTATTATTCATGTATTTAAAGTTGATTACTTTAACGTGCAAACTGCAAACTATTCCACATGAACCGTTAATGTTAATAGAAATTGTGTTCATCATTTAGTTTTCTTTATAATTGTGCACACATGCATACTTGGGTTTTCCTTTTCTCGTATACCATACACAATGATTCGGATGTAATTTTTTTCTTTTACTATACATAAAATGACATAAAGCTAATTGCTATTTTTGGTTGTTTGTTATTTATAGTATAGATAAACAATTATGTATAGTAGCAATTACATACACTAATGAGCAGGTAAACTTGTGCATTATGTTCCAATTCATTTGTAATCTAACACATTTTGATACCAAAGAATGCCATATAAACATGTCATATTCACTAAATCTATCTCCTTAGTATTTGTAAACATTTTTTCCCGTTATAACTACATGTTTTTTATTTATGTTTTATTTAATCATGCTATTGTTTTATAGGCAATTTCAGCAACACACACAAACTGTCCAATCAATATCACGTACAACTATAAAGGTGTTAGTGAAACCAGTAAAAGAGTTCAACAAAGGAGGAGTTTACACCTCAAATGTCGTGTACCAAGAAGTTTTACGCGACGAGTAACGTACACCGTTAATTATTATCTCATAATTGATGTAATGTTTTACTTTCAGTTTCACTACATGTTTTTATATGTTGTTTAATACATGTTTTTATATTTTCACGTTTGCCTAGTACATTAATATGTGTGCAACCAAACATTGCAACATCTAAAACCTCATAAGACCTTGTGTTATGACTACCTAGTTCCCCATCACCATTTTAGAAGTGTACCTTGATTGAACGATGTGCGTCTGTTTAAATATGAAGATATTCAATGTAATACAAATAGTAATATTCAGGTTCCGTATTCACATTTTGAGACTACTCCTTCCAAATTTAACTTGCAACACCTTAATATCCATAGTACTTTCAGGATAGATTCCGTCATCTTTTATATTAAAAGAAGCCAAGCACTTTCAGGATTTCATACTTCAGTCCGTGATGTTACTTGCCATAAATAATCCTAATATAACTTGCAAGATCAGAATAAAAATAATCAGTCACAAAAAGCTTTGCAAGGCTAAAATTTCGTCGGTGAGGAAGCCAAAAGTGAGGGTAGTGAGGCCAATCTCCATCGCGTGAGGCCCATTAACACAACATTCCCTCGCCGTAGACTATGGTGCAAAAATCCAAGTATTCTTCGGGCAAGTGAAAAAGGTTGGAGCCCCCAAAACGTTAAAACAACAATTATTAAAAAAAAAAAAACATGTTTCCTTACCCATTTTATTACCTATAATTACCCCTCCAACATCAAAATTTAAACACAACTCAAAAAATATACGCTATAGCTCCGCATTTATTCACTAACAACTCAAACAAATCCTATATGTGCTGAAATTAACTAACCAATAATGCTCCCAGACATTGAAGAGATACAAGCAGAAAGAGAAGAAAAAATCCCACGTGACTTGACTTTTTTTAGTCGAGCATTGTCTTTTTTTGTCTGTTTACCAAAACCAAAACGGCAAAAGAGAACAAACATAAATCGTGACTACTATGGAGCTCAAGAACGTTTAGTTGCAGCCTATTTTAGCGACAATCCGATGTTTCCGGAAGCAGTTTTCGAGGACAGATTCCGAATGAGCCGATCACTTTTCACGGATATAGTTGAAGAAGTAACTCTTCAATGTGCATTTTTTCGTGAGAAAGAAGATTGTACCAGAAAACTAAGAATTTACCCCGGTTGATCAAGTGCACCTCAGCGATTCGTCAATTAGCATACGACACCGTTCCTGACGCCCTTGATGATATTTTGCAGATGGTAACGCACTTCTCAGTCAAATGTCTTGAACATTTTGTACGTCTATTATACAGATTTTTGGACCTGAGTTCTTACGAAAACCAACACTCACTGATGTTGAAAGGCTATACGCGTTTTACGAAAATAAACACGGGTTGCCGGGAATGTTAGGAAGTCTTGATTGTACAGATTGGGCGTGGTTTGGTTGTCGAATCGCACACAAGGCGCAATATTGTAGACGTGATCATGGTCCTGATCCATTCATTTTGTTGGAGGCTGTTGCATCAAACGACTTATGGATATGGCACGCTTTTTTTGGTGTTCCTTTCTGGGTCGAACAACACATCACGTTACACAACAATCCCATTTAACTCAACATCTCAAACTAGTTACAGCACCAAAGGTTCCGTTTTGTGGCCAACACGTTACTTGCCCTTGGTGGATATTATCTTGACGGGATATATCCCGAATGAGTGCCATTTGTTAAGGATTCAGTTTACAAATTTTGTTTGGCCGATGATGAACCACAAGCGATTTACGGTATAAGACAATGCATGAAGCGGCAAGAAAAGATGTTGAACGGACATTTGGTGTTCTAAAGAAGAGATGACTATATAGCCAATTCTGCATACGTGCTAAATCAAAGAGAAAGTTAAGCAAAAAATGTAGACATGCATCAATTAACATAAAATGATTATAACAAAAGACCGGAAGGAGGCGATATCACCTAACTGGTATCCAGAAGAACTATAAACGGACGACCTAATACTACGATCAGATGAACAAAGGTAATAGACTTAATCCAGAAATCCCGTATCAAATGCTCAAAGCGGATTTAATCGAACACGTCAATCGCAATCGCAATGATTAAGTTATGATGTTTTTAATTTTTTAATGTAACGTTTTTATGTTTTAGTGTAATGTTTTTAATTTTTAATGTAATGTTTTTAATTTATGAATAATAAAAGTTTTAGTTTTTAATAAAAAAAATAGGTATAATGATAAGAGGTATTGTGATTGATAATAGTGTAGTATGAGGGTGAGTGATGGTAAAAAGTAGAAGAGAGAAAGCTGATGTGACGCTGATGTGTCCGGTGAGGATGTGCTTTTTGGTGTGACGGATAAATGTAGCCTAAGAATTGCACTTTCTAAATCAATATGCTAAAAGTTTAGAAGGGAGTAGTCGAACTCCCTTGCTCAATATATTGTCCATGTGGCCACTGTACTCCAATTTCAATTCACAGTTATCTCACCAAACCTATTATCAAGCTGAAACTCAAACGCTTGACCGAATTACCAGACCAAAAACCATTGACAGCATTACCACCATCATTGCATTCGGATAGATCAACCACAAAAAATATGATTTAGGTCTATTGATGTTCGAGTCTAAAGCTGAAGCCTCAATATTAAGGTTCATTGAAAGCAATAATAAACAAATAAATAACACTGTATGTGCTGTGTGTGCATTTCACTTCTAAATATACTCTGTTTCAATCATTTAAGAGCAGTTTCATGTATGGAAGGATAGCACTTCAGTATGTGTCTGCTTCATAACATTGGAACACAAATCAGTATCATCTGGACAGGGATGTGGAATGTGTTTGACCATTGTGCGGTCACATATTTACCTCAACAATTCGATTTATGCTACACGTATGAACATGTCTTGTGATGACGTAACATTATAACACATATACCACCTACTTGACAAAACTAGTAAGTTGTTTATGAGGCAGATTTATCCAAACACAATATACTAAGCAAACACAAGCAAAACGTTTAATTGGTTCAAAGATTTTGACCAATAGACCACATTGGATGCCTATGGTCAAGCCACAACTAAATAAGAAACCAAGATCTTGAACTTCGAGTCAAACTGCATGACTCCATTAGTGTCTTTCTCAACCCAACCCAAACCCATATGCAAAAACTGTTGATTATCGATCAAGAAGATTAACTCATAACACCATTCCCCCAATAATTCTGCCACCTTTGGGCGGTGATGAAGAGTACATTGACGCCTTACTCAAGCAGTTTTGGAGTCGATATGATGCCAAACACCTACAGCAGTTTCCCCAACTATCAGAATAAACTCCTTTAGTTAGCACTCTGTCTTCAACGATTTTCAGTTCCACAGAATACGAGTTTTATTATACTTACATTTATGAGTGATAAAGTAGAAGCAGCAAGTTCCGAATTTCATGTGTTTTATTTGGGCAAGGATTTTATTCACTTTGAGCTAAACTCGAATTTTGAAATTTAGGCAAGCAATTTAATCACCTATATAGGCCCATCTAGGTCACAGGAACCACCTAAGATTCAATTCTCTATAAAGTCGTGCAACAATTCTTTTTGGAACTAGGTTAAACTAAGTCTAGGAACTACCCTCAACATAATCCCCAAATTTTCTGGCAAATACTAGTTGGTAATTTCGTCTTACATGATGCATCAGCAAGTTCTCTATTCAGAATTGTAATCGTCATTATTTGTTGCGTACTTTCTTGGTGTATAATATCACGAAGGATAACAAATAACATCACGTAAATCGTAATCAGTGTTCGTCGCGAGTGACTGAAGTACTGAACCAATGACGGAAAGTCGATATCTTTATTTGAATTGCGAAAATGATAACCGGAAGATTCGAAGTCAGAAGTGACAATGAAAACAACGCCCAAGCATGCAGCGATGTTGATTAAGAGATTAGAGAACTCAATCGAAGAAACTGAAGGGCCAAATCTCAAAGAAGCCTAACAGAGAATTATGGCGGTCAGTGACAAAGAGAAGAATGAATGAGGAACATTACCTCAAGCGACAAAGGTTTGGAGAGGTGGTGCATAAACTAAATCATGAGGTTCCGGATTGTCGTTGGATATATGTTTGATGTTTGGTATTAATAGTACACTTATGCTAAATGGTATCAGTAACGACTGATAGCCGAACATGACCTGACATGTCGACTAGTTAATTAGTCTCCCCAACTAAGTTACGGAAACCAAGTGGTTTTGAATCCTGGATTCGCCACTGCCAGTCAAAATACTGATTGGCCAATGGTTAAGCATATCCTAATCGAGCTACCCAGCTATCCTATCATTCATCTCCTAATGATAACCTCCAATTTATTGTGTTCAAAAACTCAACCAACTTGCTTAAATCTACACGGCAACCACTTTTTTTTAAATCAGTGTCAATAAAGCCCACGAATCAGCAACTACTCCTTGATTATCCTATAATAAACTTTATCAATGAACCTAGGAGTTGACCCGAGCACCGACTGCCTTCAAATACCAGCATAACTGGTATAACTTGACCATGAATGGAACATTGTCGAGCTAGCAATTAAAATCAATGACTGTGATTCAGTACACAAATGGATTTAAACTTGTTTAAATGTACCTGATAGGCGTAATATGTGTGCAGATCAACAGATGACATGAAGTTGGTTTGTGATGGATGAGTCTGGAAGAAAACAAAAAAGAATGTTCAAAACATCAAAAATTCAACAAATATATCACTCAGCGATTATATAAGAGAATATTGGTCTGGCGACTTACATGAATCCATCCAAGAGGGAAAAGAGCACGTTTTTCCTGAACATCAAATATATCTTCTTCATTTAATGTCTGACACTAAAGAGCAAAATAGAATGCATCAGGAATTAGTTTATCATCATCAGTGTACCATCTAAAGCAAATATCCCAAAAACAACTACAATTAAAAATCACAATTCTATATTCACACCTTAACTTGAGTATCAATATCAAAGTAACAGCTAGAAGTAAAGAAATACGAAAAAGAAAAAAAATTTGCAGCTTTTTTTTTTTTTGTTATTTTTGGTTCTAAATAAGAACACTGACAATTAAAATAAACAAATCTGTCTAACTAATAAGAAAACCTAGATTATGAGAAAAGATCATACAACTTTATTAGTGTAAGCATAGCAGACCGATTGCAGACAGAATTTAGTAGCTCAATACTATATAGTTCTGAAGTCTTACCGAATCAGAAGTTGACTCCTGCTCCGGTATAATAAGTGTGGTGATTTGAAAATTCCTGTTTTTCTACAGTCGGATAAATTAATAGATGTCAGAAAACATAAATATAACAATCAAAAGAAAAGAACCAACATTACTCTCTTCTATTCAGGGAACAAATGCAATCTTACCAAAGAACCAGAACTTACAATATGTAAATGTTGATACGTCGTAGAATTGTGAGCATCATCTTGAAACAAACTTGCAGGTCCAGGTCGTGGGTCAGCAACTTGTGCTGGAGAAATATGGGTATGTTCTGGTTGCAGTCGAGCAGGTACAGGAGGAGGAGAAGATTGTCTGATATTTCCAGAAAGAAAATCATCAACATCCAACTGAGAGCACAAATCCTCAGCAGCAGGACGTGACCATCTACCATCATCTAAGGAGAGTACTGAATCCATTGTATCCGCTCCTGAATTGCTATCTTTGATACCAGGGATGTCACTTTGCGCAGACTGTATTAAACTGTGAGAAATGCAGAATATAGCAACACATAAGGTCTAGCAGCAACATAAAAGAGAATATGCAAAATAGATTTGTTGAGGAATGTAGATATCTGTTAAATCATAGTAGTTGAAATGCCAATTAAAGAACTAGCTTCAGAGGTAAATCTGGGTATGCCGAGTTTTGAAAAGATACTGACCTCAAATGATCACTAGAGTTTAAGTCATATGTTGGATATTGCACCTGTGTCACGCAACACAAATTAGTCTCACATTTCAAATCCAAAGTACAATAAAATACTGTATAATTATATATACCTTTATCTGCGCACTAGGGACTGACCACTGACCACGAAGACCATTAGGGCCTAGAAAAGAATGCCTCGATAAAGTTTCTTGTCTCGGAGGTGGCAACAGAGATCTGTGAAAAAAGCGAAGTTAGCAAACTAGCACAGATAACAACTCATCTGTGCATCCACTCTTACATGTAACAAGAAAAAGATTCATCTCACCATTCACAATCCCACCAAATACTCAACTATAGTGAAAGAAAACAGTTTATATTCATGAGAAGAGCAAGCCCTCCTAATAATGGTTTACTTTTGAGAGGTAAACCAACTCTCAGATGGCACTCGATAAAATATCAAATAAGTTTATCAGATAAAGCTTAATAAACAATATTGTTGCAATCACTATTTATAATGATGCCTCATTAAGAATCCTAGATGAATAAAACTACCAATACTAATTGTTACCTAACAAAGGTTACTTGATACTTGTCTAGCAAAAAGTTACTGTGCAATCCTTCTCTAAAAAATTCATTATCCAGGATACAACATTTGGTTCTCCAAATGTCACTTTTAAAGTACATTTACCATATAGTTCAATGAAAAATTATAATTAGCATTTAGTAATTTGGAACTTAGCATATTTGGGCTGAGCAAAATCAACCGAAAACCGAGCCTTTTAAACCGAGCCGCACCTAACCGACCTTATTCGGTTCGGTTTTCGGTTTTATATAATAATGGTTTTCGGCTTCGGTTTTGCTCGGTTCGGTTTGGTTCAGGTCAAAACCGAGAAAAATACACTAAACTATCTAAACTGGTTTCGCTGGTTAACTTCGGCTCGGTTTCGGTTATGCTAGGTTAACTTCGGTTCGGTTCTCGGTTCACGTTTTCCTCAAAAACGGGTTTGGTCGGTTCGGACCGGGCTTGGTCGATTCAAGTCGGGTTTGGTCGGTTCGGACCGGGCTTGGTCGATTCGAGTCGGGTTTGGTCGGTTCGGGTCGGGCTTGGCACGTTGCTCAGCCCTATTTTAAACGTATACTTATAAATCTTGTACTCCTTTCTAAACGATCTGCCTCCATCTTTTGCAATAAAATGAGGAATAATGGCATTTAAAACCCACTTCAAGTAATAAATGGGTCTACACGGTTACACTTAGCAACTAATTTTATAATGACATTGCATAGTATAAGCTTTCCTTATTCATTGCCATCCACCATAGCCAGAAGATGGCAAACACATAACAAGCCTAAGTCATATAATAGTATTCATTCGTTTATAAACACTCACAGCTTTTGGAACTGTATGCCATTGGCACTTGATTGTTTATCTTGAGTACTCCCAAGGTTCTGATGCCAGGAGAGTGAACTTTCCTTCTTGTGGGACTGCAACATAGAGAGAACCATAAAATGTAATGCATGAAGAGAACTGACAAAAAGGCAACTCACTTTTATTTATATCAATGCATACCATCAGCTAATTGTCCATTGAGAACTTATTAAACAGCAAGAAAGATGAAAAACACCCCCCTACTGTTTAAAATTTTAGGTAAAGGGGATTACCCCCCTACTGTTTAAAATTTTAAATTCAGTAAGGTAAGAAAATTAATTTCCTTAAATCATTTGTATCGTTGTAACAACAAAAGAAACACACAAGACATAGTTATGATCAGATACATAAATTTGATACATAAACTTGGTGCTATCTTAAGGAGCCCCTAACTTTTGTTACAACTATGTATAGGAAAATCAATGACAACTTTGCTTATTTTCTTAGAAACCATAAGGGTGGCTTCAACAAATGGATCTTAGAAACAAGAATTTTCCAGGGTGTTCTAAAAAGCAGAAATCAGTATGAAGATTGTTATGTATTCTCTACAAAAAGAAATCATAAACCCATGTAAGAGAACTGATGCAGAATATGTATGTCCAGAAATTGCAATAGGATGTGACTCAACAACTAGACCCTCCATTAGGCTTTCATGACAACAAGTATTACCTGCTTGTTATCAGAGCCAAAAGAAACTCTGTTATTCACACCGGGCAGATGAAAAGAAGACTCCCTTGACCTATGTGCGGTTCCTCGACCATTTGGTTGATATTCTTCAATTCTTGTCTGACCCTTATTTATATAATCCACTTGACGGTCAACTTCTGCTTTCAAAGATTCCAACTCATCCATCACCACGAGTAATTGCTGGAAAAAAATATGTGCAACACCATGTCAACAAAAATTTAATAGATCAGCAACATACGGTGTAAGACAAACCTAAATATTGAAGTGTCATATCTACCTTCTTGCAATATACTCTTTCCTTTGGACATAAAACCTGGTAGTCACGATGAAATTTTATAGTATCCAAGACCAAGCTGAAAAAATTCAAACAAAAATAACAGTAAACTTATCATTAAAAAACAGCCTCATATGAAGTTCAAAAAGTTGAACGATCTAATGTACTCTGATCATGACTTCCTTTCATTACCTTGAATATCTTAGAAGCATAACATACAAATCTATAATATTCTTCTCCTCTCGATATATGCGTGCCTGCATGCAGAAAAGATCAATGAACACATACTAAATAACACCAAACACTCTGCAAATAAAAAGAAGACTCGACGAAAATATGCAAAGAAACACTTTCCATACCACGGCCTAGATTATTTAGTTTGCAGACAGATGCAACCATGTACAGATATGTAATACTTTGAAGAGGAAACGCAACATATAAAATATTGATTTACTCATATAGGCAATGTTACTTCAAGATTGGAGAAGATAAGATAATGTCAAAGAGGTTTCTAAGTATGTCATAAACTGAAGTTACAGGGGACTCAACTATGGTCGGCCCAAATGAAAATTTTTGGGTGCCTGAAATGAAGAAAACTTAGAGTAAGTAGCAGAGGCATAGAGCAGTCCAGGTAGTTGGCTAGAGCACTATAATATATATCTATATCAGCTTTAGGATTTCATAATTGTCTGACAATTCTTCTTCTCAACCTTTTCTAGAGTAGTTAAGTATTTTAGGATTCGAGTAAAATGGCAATACAAATTTCATTCTCATTGTATTTCACTGTCTAATGTCTATCAAATAATTTAATAGAATTATGGCAGTAAAGGTGTATTCACCAACAGAAAATCCAACAAAACAATAGAAATTTTTTCAAAAGATCGGCTGATGTTAATAAGATAGGATATGCGGGAAATGTCTTACCCCTACCCAGATTCACCAGAAATCTCTAATGGATTATGTTTGGACACTCAAAGTTTAGATGTAATAGTTAGTTGATTGTTTTAAGCTTGAATCAATATGCGGCGTCCTTATCGTTCATTTTCATTGAATTTGCTTTTATGCGGTTCCATGCTCCTTTATAAAATACGTCTACTCCTATTCATTCTTACAGATCCTTTTTTTATGGAAATAAGTTTTTGCCCTGCATGGAAATCTCCCCGTTTCATATATCTCGAAAGATACCAACAACACTCTTTGTCCTAAAAACTTATAAAAGCCCTCCTTTAAAACGCTTAATCAACTATTAGCAGTTTTAACATTTGAGAAACGAGAGAATGTCATATGCACATAATTTAACATCTTAGTGTAGCATACTATTAGTTCATAGGGTACACGACATAAACCATATGCAATACTGGAACCTAACTCGAAAAACCTGGAACAACGATCTGTTCTTCAACATCCTAAATTCACTTCCCCTTTTTTTTTCAGCTAAGAAACACTGATTATGTATGTGTTCAGTGATACCTGATACGTTTACCCTTGCATATCAACAATGAACTTAAACCAAGAAATCTATGAACAAACGAGAAAAATTAAAAGGAATGACGTCGGCACGAGGTTCCTATGATTCCTCCATCAGCGAAATAGCTAACAGCCATCATACGCTTAAATAACTACAATAAGACTTCGGTATTGCCTCCCATTCTAATGCAGTGCCTTAAATCAGATCTTTACGTGTGATGTTCTATCCCCATATCAGGTATCAACAGAGGCGGAGACACAAGGGGGGCAGGGTGGGCACGTGCCCCCCTTGCGAAAAAAATTGTAATGTAATTTTTTTTAAATGTCTAGCTACTTTTGTAATCTGCCCCCCTAACTAGCCGATTTATAGTGTAGTTTCTAAAAATTATCTAAGTGTGCCCCCTCGACCATAACTTTGTGGCTCCGCCCATATTAATTCCGGCCACCTAAAAAAGACGTAGAAGAAAAAATCCAACCTAGTAAAAACTCTTGCTGATATTTTTCAAACTTGCGTGGAATTTCATGGCTCGCCTAAACTAACATCATAGGTTGAGTTCAATACGATCTAAACTCTTAAACCTTTCTCCGTAAGATCCTAAAAACTAAAATTCCTAAAGAAGGTCCTCAAGACAAAAATGCAATCTTCAACTCCCTTTATTACAACAAACTTACGCTAGTACGTCTAACGTCAAGTGCACCGGACCGAACATTAGAAACCCTAACTAACTAACTAACAGCAAAACTGATCACCAAAACTTAACAATTAAGAATAATTCCATTTTGTAACAAATCATATCCAGCACATAAAACCAAATAACTAACTGAATGACCAAAAAAAAGTAATTGTGTAGAAGAAATGAAACCTGTTTAAGGAGATTATCAGCGATGCGGTAATAATTACGAAGAGGAATTCGATGATCGACGTCAACTTTACGAGTCATGGCGTTTAGGTCGATCCGATTCTTGACTGGCGGTCTCATGGTTTTCAATATTTTTTTGTTTTCCGGTGAGGTTTTGGCCAGAGTAGTTTGTTTGTTTGTTTGTGGGATTGTCTAATGGTCAAGTAAACAAAACTATGTAATGATGACACTATGTTGTTATACACTTGGATGCATTTTTTTCTTTTATGTAAAAAAATTAAAAAAAAAATTTACATCCATTAGAATTTGGCTTTTTTTTCAACATTTATTTATGGAATTACTGAATGTATGAATCTATTTGCGGAAACATTGACAGTGTATTAAATCAGAAAGACTGCAACATCTCTACTAGACTGAATGCAGTGGTGACCGCAGAGGACACCGCCACGTCAGCGTCAACTCAGCTTTCTCTCTCTTAGACCACACAGTGACCAAACACATGTAGTGGTGACCGCAGAGGACACCGAACAAATTTTTTTTTTAAATTACATTAATAATTAAACATTTTACAAATTAAAATACGGAAATAAAAATACACGGAAGAAAAGACGGAAAAAAATTACGGAAATAAAAAACATAAACTTGACGGAATTTAAAAATACAACACAAATACGTTTTAAAACATATAGTTCGAATAGTATATGTTGGAATAGTAGTTGTTTGATTTCAAATTTGAAAATTACGTTACGGAATTGAAAATTACATTATGGAATTGAAAATTACATTACGAAATTGAAAATTACATTACGGAATTGAATAACAATAATGTTAAGCTAATGAAACCGTATCCTTACGGAAAACCTCAACCACATTTCTTTTTGTAATGTTAAGGTAATGCTTTGATGGTTTAGGAGTAAAAACTGAGACATTGGCAAGTATCATAGCAGCTCCTACTGTAATATCATTTTCATAACTACTCACATCAAGGACTTTGTAGTGTATTGTTCCAGGTACTGTACCCGATAGATCTTTCAGAGTCACATTTAAATCTCCAAGAGCATTCGGAGAACAAGACTTCACTATTGCAACAACTTGTTCAAGTTTTCCCTTTTTAAGAAAGTTGTCGATGTCTCCCAAACATCCAGTTACAGTGCCACCAAAAGCATTCACATAGTTAGTGGCGCTAACCCACGCCCCACTGTTAAAATCAGCATCCTCACCCACATCCTCAACAACTTTCTGCATATATTCTTGTGTCGACATTAAAGCCCCATCCGGATCAAGAATAAATACATTTTCTTTAAGCAGCTTGGCTCGCTGAACAAGACCCGCAGGACCGGGTATTATCCTAACTGGGTTTGGGGTTGAGGAAGATGGTTCAACACATATGCTATTAGAGAGCTGAACAACACCCGCAGGACCGGGTATTATGGTAACTGGATTTGGGGTGTATGGAGATGGTTCAACATGTGCGCTACTAGACGAACGCAGAACATGTGTTAAATGGAGATCAGAATCGTCTATATCAAGACTGTATTCCCATGGATCATTTTCGTTAGTGAAATTGGAATCCATCTGGATAGTTGGATAAGAAGTTGTGTGATATAATGAGGAGATGGTGGGGGTATTTATAACGAAAAACTAGCCGTTGGAATTCAAAATTTGAAAATATAATAACGGAATTTAAAATACAATACTTTATTTAAAACATTAAATTAAAACAACATTACACTAAAATAGTTTCTAGTTTATTAATCTGATGACTCGTAATCTGAATCAATTCTCATCACCCCAAATTCCATAAAGTATTCATCATCA
This sequence comes from Tanacetum coccineum, assembly GCA_026074375.1. Lineage (NCBI taxonomy): Eukaryota > Viridiplantae > Streptophyta > Magnoliopsida > Asterales > Asteraceae > Tanacetum > Tanacetum coccineum. The sequence goes on from BQNB010041378.1 coordinate 28,798, forward strand.
TCAGCTTGTTTTTGCCTAATCTTCTCCTCCCGTGCCTTTTCATCCATTGTTTGTTCTTCTAGTGTTTCTCTTAAGGCTTCTTCATCTAGATGTAGTTGATGTAACTCTTCCGCAGTAAGGTATACATCACCAATCTCATGTGTCTGTGATGACGAACCACCTATATGGGTTTCTGAGCGGTGGTTGTATTTTTCATGTATCCAAGCTAACTTAGCATTCATTTGTTTTTCTAGTTTTGCCGCCTTTCTGTACATAGAAAGATTTAGCTCGTAATCTTTATCAGAACCTTCTTTTAAGAAAGTGTCGATCAAAGCACGGCTCTCTTGTGGAATGTGATTACATTTCTCGTATGCTTTTCTAAGATCTTCTTTAGTTGTGCATGCATTATCAAATTGCAAGGCTAAATCCAGAATCGCTTTCTGATGAACCATATCTTCGTCAATTTGTTTTTGAACCAAAGCTTGGATTTCATCGTCGCTATGTGGTATCGAACAAGCCATTTAAAAAAGATAATGAAAGTGTATAAAATGTATGTGTTTTGTGATTAAAAATGGTATAAAAAGTGAGATTTTATAGTGAATGGGGGATTGTTTATTTTTTTTAAATAAAAATATAAAAGAAAGAGTTAATTTTTTTTAATACGAAATCTTCCTCCAATTGTAAGGTCGTGCAGAAGACCCTAACTTTGCAAAGGTTGGGGGTGACCAGGTCTTGCTTCGGTCGGCGTAGTGGGGTGACCAGGTCCCTTTTATTGCCACATGGGACGACCGACCGCAAAAGGTCGTCCCATTACGTTTAGCCTAACAGTGCATTAAATTATCACATTTAATTTGGTATTGTAACCACTAATTACTTGGAGGCTAATTAGGAATAGATTTTATGGGCCATTAATCTCTCATAAAAGTTTATATTGACTCTAGTTTGGGGTAAATCCACTATAAAATAGGGGATCACATTGCATTGAAAAAAACACACAGAAATATTTTATTCTTCTCAATATCCAACTTATCACATTCACACTTTTTTAATTTCATTTTGATTCTCAGTTTTAGATATCATGTAATGCGTATCATAGTTAACCACTTCTACCATATTTTCATACTAATTTATTCATTATCTTGTCATATTTTATTTCAGCCACCATCTGCCGCCACAAATTTTCGCTTCCGGAAACGAGGTCGCCACGAGAAATCGCCGTCGAAAACGAGGTTGCTGTCAGAAACTGCTGCCACCATATCTACTTGTAAGTTCTTTTTTAAGTTTTTAGGCTTTTTGTTTATCTATACTACATTATAAAGGGTGTATCACCCACACCCATTATTGAATTCTTGAAACTCTTAATCTTGAAATGTTGAAAGTAGAAATACATTTTAGAAAATGTTGACATTTGAATGTCTGAGAGGCGGGTGGCATAATGCTATTTTAGGCCAATGTTAGTCACATTAATTTGGTATTGTAACCACTAATTCCTAGGAGGCTAATTATGGAATAGATTAATGGGCATATTTAATCTCTCATAATTTATATTGGACTATAGTTTTGGGTCTATTCCCTATAAATGGGATACACAATTGCATGAATAAAAACATACCATAAACATAAACACTTAATTTTCTCAATATTCAACTTATCATATTCACACTTTTTGCTTTCATTTTGATTTTGATTTTTCAGTTCTAGATATCATGTTATGTGTATCATGTAAATCCTTCTATTCATATTCTTATACTAATTTATTCATTATTTCTTTGTCATATTTTATTTTCTGCCTACCATCTGTCCGCCATAATTTTCGCTTCCGGAAACGAGGTCGCCACGAGAAATCACCGTCGAAAACGAGGTTGCTGTCAGAAACTGTTGCCACCATATCTACGTGTATGTTCTTTTTTAAGTTTTTAGGCTTTTGTTAATTCTTATACTACATTATAAAGGGTGTATCACCCATTATTGAATTCTTGAAACTCTTAATCTTGAAATAGAAATACATTTTAGGAAATATTGACATCTATTCTTGAAAGTCTGAGAGTCTGTAATGTAATTTAGGCCATGTTAGACAACCTTCAAAGTCTACACGCATATGGTACATGATGTAGGATGTTGACAAGCTTTAAAAGTGCTAAACTAATGTTGTTAACAAAAAAACTTTCACAAATTCAATTGGATGTTTGAATGCATTAAATGGGACTATATTTAATTTGGTTCAGGTAACATACTAATTCTTACAATTATGAAGACTAATTATGGAAGATATTAATTGGCCATTAATCTTTCTTTGATTCTCATATGTTCTTTATATATTTCTTTACCGTTTTATTAACGATTTTTCTTTCGTGATTTCTAACGATTTTTTATTCTTAATTATATGAGTTTCTTTTTTGTGCTTTTTAAATTTTACAGTGTGGCCTGAAAAAACTGCTATTTTGGTGGCTGAATTTTGATTTTGTCTTCAGAAATTCTGAAGTTTGTAGGAAATGTTAAATAATTATATGTATGTAATTTTCTAAAGCGACATTATTTTAGTGTTAATTAGTGGTGTAGATGGGCTGGTGATAACTTTATATAGTATTATTTTTAACTTTCTATGTGTTAAAGAGTATAAATGTATAAATGTGATTGCGTGAATTACACTTTTCTATACTAAATATAAGCATTTAGTCTATTCTTTTAAATTTTAACTTTGATTGGAAAAAAGATAATTGGTGCCAGTCATTCATCTATACTTCTATACTACTTTATAAAGGAAATCCGATAAAAGTGAAAAGTGAAATGTGGTATGTGAAATGTGAAATATGAAAAGTCTGTCGATTGTAAATAGTAGAGAAATCATCCGATTGTAAATCTTGGGTAAATGTGGAATGTGGAATGTGGAATGTAGAATGTGAAAATTTACAATGGAAAGTCTACTCCTCCATCAAAACCATGGCTGGAAAATGTTATTCATTTGCATGATTCTTGAATTTTCTACTCGGAAATGTTGAATGCTAATTTAGGTAACCTTTTCAATTTCAATCACACACATTGCATTCCATTATCACACTGAATTATTGATTTAAGTTGTATTCAATTAATTATAAGGAGTAGAGATATGATCAATTAATGACTCATTAGTGAAACATAAATTAAAACCTAAAACTTGAAATTTAAAGATTCAAAAATCTTGAAACTTAAAATTTATATATAGAAATGCATAAATTAGAGTTCGTGTTTTATTATTTGACTTACAAAATTTGATTTGAACTTTAATAAAGGTAATTAATTAAATAATCAAAGCTTATGAAAGAAGATATATAAATTTCGAGTCATTTTTGTTAAAACATCAATTCCGATCTTAAATGAAAGATCTTAAATGAAAGGTCATTTTTGTTAAACCGGTTCGTTTACTAGGTTAACCAGGTCTTTCATAAATGTTGAAAAACTTTAAAAATAAAAGGTCTTTAATAATTTCGGTAGGAAAAAGAAGGTGGCTTACCGGTTGAACCGGTGCGATCGGATTTCGAAATTATAAAAAAGGTTTAATTTGACATACTTTTTCGATCATATTCAGTTGAACCGGCCGAGTCGAACCGGGTTTCAAAACATCATGTTTGATCTCTAAACCATCAAACTTTTATTATTGTTCGTTTAGAACCCAGATTCAACAGCTTTGAACTAGCCTATGTGTACTAAACACACACAATGTATGCACAAAACAAACGACCCTCTAGCTGCACTTGCACTTTTTACCCAAACCATAACTTTTTTTCTATTAATTATCACAATATTGCATATTATTAATTATCGGTCACTAAGGATTTTCCGTGTGGGCACGGGTATGCGTCTAGTTTGATATAAAATGCATTTACATGACAATTATCCAACAAGTTTATACGAGTCAAAAAAACATCATTTTTTTGTTTTTTTAAATAGAATTTTTTTTTACCAAAACTTATTTAGATTTGGACTCAACTCATTTAGACATATGCTTCTAAAAGACACATCTAGACGCGGACTCGTTTAGACCTGACCAAATCTAGACTCGTGACCCAACCCGGCCCGACCCACCTATTTTATCGTCTCTAGTAAAAACATTTAACGAAACTCATAATGAAACATTACTACAATTATATTAACCTTATTTTGGTTAGAAACTTGTTGAACAATAACATGAACAATCTTTCAATCACTCATTTTTATGAAAGAAGACTAACACAATCAATTCATCAACTCACACATGTCGTGTATATATGCGGAGTATCTAGATGCCATTTATAAAGAGTAATAATATTTTCATTAACTATAAGTCTATAACAAAATTTACTCTTTTTTAAAAAACAACATTTATAAAAAGGTTGTCATGCATTACAATTCAAAAAATTATTAAAGAGTTAAAAGCACCAAAATTTACATTTTTTAATCTTTAGATTGAAGCATAAAACACCATCAAATGAGATTATGCAAAAGGTGTTAACTTCGGATTACGTCATATCAATCAATACATCCGAATAAAAACACCCTTAAATGAAAAAAATGAAAAAATGAAATAAATGAGATGCTGAAAAACATATAAATACTAGTTAGTACTAATTAAGACTCATAGTGTACATATAGCTTTTTCATTATTTTTTTTGAATGACCATATAGCCTTTTCATTACACCGCGTATGTTTTTGTGTCTTTATATTTTTAAGAGCTTATGATGGTATAGCTTTGTATGCTTGTTATGCGTTTTATGATTATATAGTTTCTTTATTCCTATTATTCCACACAATCACATATGCACAAGGTTATAAATAGTGTGGGGCGTGACGTGGCGGCATGGCCAAGCCTCACGCCATAGAAGCTATGGCGAATCATGGCGTTTTTTAAAGCGTGACTTAAAACGGCACAAAATATGAAAATATTTATAAATTTATATCATATTTCAAATCTATTGAGTTTACAAAAGTGTCATACATTAGGAATAAAGGGGTTCTAACACCATGGCTTACATTATTCGACAAGTCAAATCTTCATCAATCATTAAGGTAATCCTCTTCTCTGATTCAAATCTTCGAAAAGATGGTATTTTGAAGACATAGTTAGGCGTTCTTTTTCTTGGTTTATTGCTAGGGGTAAAAACTCTATTAGTTGGGATAGTTGGATTCAACACCCTTTTTTAATTTCTTTGTAATTCTAGCTACTTGCTAGTTTTCTTTTAATAAAGTTGTCGTTCAAAAAAAAAATTGGTATATCTTTTGATCTTTACTTCGTTAGTGTTGTTGTACTTACTAGCAAATACATAAACTATCCAATCAAAAAAAATGTTACCTTCTAATAAGATCGCTCAAATATTACATTTATTTGTGTATCTTTTATGTTAAGACAATAATCTCAACTTAGGATTTTGTGGAAAAGATGAATTATGGCTTAACACTTAAACAAGTTATAGCTCGCAATTGTAAGAAGGTAATCCACATTTGAATGAGAATACAATATAATATTATAATAACATATACTAATTTTATTTATTTACTCTACGAACAGCCTCTTGATTATGATTGAAAATATGAAGAATTGGAAAAAGAGGTACATAGAACCATTGGTATAAAGTATAATTATTATTAATTAAAGCAATGTTAACGTCTTTTGTTCTTATTACAGATTCAAAAAGTTTATGAATTTAAGAGGTTTCTCGATAGGCTCAACGATGATGATGCGATAGCTGTACCACACGAAGATGCTCAAGCTACTCTTGGTGATACCAATGATCCCTTCACTTCTATTTCAATGTCTAAAGATTTTGCGGATAAAAATATTGCAGCTACATTTCATTTTGTATTGACGTTTATCTTTAATTTATCTCTTTAAATATGTCATTTATGCTACTCTTTTTAATTTGAACTTCGTGTTATTTGGATGTGAAATAGTTGCATCGGTATGGTTTATAGTTATTTTAATTAAAATTTGTCATTATTTAGTAAAGTTATTGTTAGAAAAAACATATAAATGAACAACGTTTGCTCGCCACAATATTTAGTTATCGGGTACCTGCTGCCGCATTGCGCGGGTACCCGTCTAGTATGTAGTATAGATTATTGTCCATCGACAAAAAATATACCGTTTAAAAAAACATTATAATTACAATTTCTTTTTCTTACTTTTTGCATAATAACAGTTTTACCTTTAAGTAATTAATTTATAACTTTTTTAAAATTGTAATAATAACTTTAAGTGAAGGTAATATAGTAAACTCGAACTAAATTTCTTATTTATTTTTAAAAGTGGACAATTAATTTGGGAAAAAAGAAAATGTAGATTATAATTATGAGACGAAGATATGATCATTTTTAATAAAAGTAAAATAAATCATTTATACAAAGCTTTAGCCGGTGACGGAGCCAGAAAATGTGATCACGAGGGGCATCGAGCGAAATTTTAGATAACCGGAAATGTTTTAGTTTAACGTAATTTAAAACAAACCGGGTTGGGTGTAATATAATGGCAACAAAAGTGCTCTACTACAATACAATTAACATTAATTATAAGTTTAGGTGTCTATAAAAAAATTCAGTTGGTGCTTTGATCTATTTTCTTTAAAAAAATCAAATACTAAGTACGTAAAAGTCGTGCTAACGCACAAGAATAGTTTAACTAGACGACATGTAATTATATATACCAAAACAACAATTGTGAGAAACATATGACAAACTCAGTGATGCTAACAAATTAAAACTAAGATCCCCGTGTTGATAACAAGAAATATGTTACAAACCTAAAATTTTATGTCATTCGTTTATTCACAGTTTTACACATAAAAATTCCAAATTATTACGGAGTTATATATTTATAAATATATAAATTTATCATAGTGATTCTTCTCACATCTTCTACAGTAAATTATTTGTTTAATGCTTATAATAGTAATTTAATCTTAAACAATTGTTAAGGTAATGAGAGTGAGTCCGGTCCATCTTCCTTATCACTTGATAACACAATATGTTTCTCACTGAGGAACAAAATACGTGTCTCCCACCCTCTTCCTTTTTCTTAAAATGCGTCTCCTCACCAAATCCCCATTATACCGATAACTCCTTCCTTCACAATATCCAGAAACCATTCATCATCAAACCACCAAAAGAACCCAGATTAAATACCAATACAAAACCAGACACTTTCAAAAGCATATGCAGTTCATCTCCATCCGTATCAAGAGAAATTATTTCAAAGATTGAAGATCTAATTGCAACCATCAATTTGTAATTGTGAGGTAGTCATTAACTCTAATTTTTATCCGATATTTATTTAAAAGCTTCTATTTTATTATGAAAATTTTAGAGTTTTAATTTTCTATGTGGTGCAATTTTGGAGTGTATGATTTTTGGCTAAGTTGGTCAATGAAAACAATTAGACATAGGGGTTTTGTTAGTTGTAGTTTGTGAGGGATTTCAAGATGCCGAGATCATAACCAAGTCCTTATGAGTTTGTTACAGGAGAATGGCAGGGGTTACTGGTTTTTTTTTATATTTTTTTTATCATGTTATAAGGAATTTATTCATGAATTCAGTTACTAAAATGTGTGAAATTAGCCTATGTTCTATAAAAACACATCAAGTTATAAATAAATAGTTTGGCTAAAAAACTATTGTATATGCAGGGACGGAACCAGGGGGTTCTCGCGGGTTCCCGGGCCACAGATTTTCGGATGCAGTGTTAATTTTTTGTAAAAAACATTGGTTTTTCTTAAAGGCATCTTAAATGCATCCGGTCCATCGAAATGTGTTTCTAGTCTTACGATACAAAAAAAATTATACACCCGGTTATATTTGGTCATGGTTCTATCTCTCTGTATATGATTAGTTTTAGGGAAAAGTGAACTTGTGTTTTCGAGAAGGAAAATGCTACATCACAAAATTTTTACAAACAAACTTCCACAAAATGACTTGTCACCAATTAAATCATTTTATTCATTTTTTTTTTAATTTTCCATCATCCTATCAATGCATGTCAAATTTTTTTGTGAAACCTTTGTGAATGTAACACGAGAATATAACTTGTTAAAATACAAAGTGACAAACCATTCACACACTTTGAAAAACAAAAATATATATAATATCATATTTTTACCCATTGGACCACTTTCAACCAGCCACCGACTTTCACAATTCTTTATCTTGTCTTTCTTCTCCATATCTTCCAACTGTAAAAACCCATTGATAAACGGATTTTTTTTTTTTTTTGCATTAGAGAGCATTTTAATTGTGGGCAATTCGAGAACGAAGAGGGCACTTTGATTTGCCGAGGGAGGATCGGAATTTTTTTTCGTTACACTGGTCTGTGGGGGCATCACCTACTACTACTAAGGTGGGCTGCCCCGGTTTAGATATGGGACACGATCTGGTGTGGATTTTATGTTACATTACCATTTTTTATAGGAATGAAGGTGCTCATTTGGCTCCGTCATCGTTCCGGTTCATATTCTACTAGACCTTGCTTTTTTTATTGGGTCTAATGTAATAGTTTATGATGGAGCTCGTATAGATAAGTATTTATTATTTCTCAAGGCAATGGTCTAGGGTTAATGACAATTAATATAATGTTACCCTGGCTTTAGCTATAGGTGCATTTAGAGATGCAAGTTGTAACCGGTTTTTTAAAAAACCGGTCGAAAAAACCGAAAACGGTTTTTTAAAAAACCGGTTTTTTTTTACGGTTTCGTTAAATATAACCAAAAACGGTTTAGATCCGGTTATCGTGTTTTTTCCATACCGGTTTTTTTGTCCGGTTTATAACCGGTTTTACCGAGTTTTTTTTTTTTTTTTATTTTTTTTTAATTTTTTTAATTTTTTTATTTTTTATAACTGTCAATTGTTTTTTTTTAAAAATAAAACCGTTTGTAAACGGTTAAAAAAAACGGTCCAAAATATAATTCAAACTAGCCGTTTTATAATTTTAAAAAAAAAAACCGGTTTTTAACAGGTTAAAAAAACCGGTCATAAATATAAGGTCAAACTAAGTCGTTTTTTAAAAAACGATTTAACGGTTTTAAAATAAAAGAAAAAAAAACATAACGGCTACTAGCCGTTTTATAAATGTTTTTTGTGTTTTTTTTTGTTTTTTGATGATTTTAGGGCATGGTTTAGTACTATAAATACATGTAATGGGTTGGGGTTGAAAACACATCAAAAACACTCACTAATCTCTCTTTTTCTCTCTAATCGTGATATATATACTCTAATTTCTCAAATCCCGCTATAATGGAAAACTCACAATCACACAAGGCTCCACTAATGCTCCGTTTCTACTTAGTCATAGCTCAAAAAATTTACACAAATGGAAGATGTGGTGCGAATTAGTCAATACGAGATAAGCGGATGTTTGGTCTATTACGATATGTGTAGTATGATCGGATGGGGTGGTAACGCGCGTTGCAAGAAATGTATGAAATTTTATAACCCCGGGTCCAACTTTACACTCCGAACTCATAAGAGCGGTTGTAATGCGGTTAGCGGAAAATGATACGTCAAAAGGTTCTTTTGGTGCGGATGGTCAAGTTTTTATTTTGATTAATGAAGCGGTTCGACTGATTTTACGAAGTTTGTCATTAACAAGCGCTTCATTCAACCACTTCGAACAACGTCAAGCTTTCGGGATCATCAAAAGGAGGATACAACGCGGTATCAACAATTAAGTCGTTCTACTCTTAGAATGTTGCTTTTTAAATTTGGGAAAGGCTCAAATAAGATATTATTGATGGTTTTCGTGATTATAAATATTGGTGTTTCTATTACTTCGGATACTTGGGACCGCCACACATGGTCGGCAAATTCTTATTTAGCCGTTACGCTCATTGGTTTAATCCGGAATCTTGGTTATTATTGAAACGGACAATTGCTTTTAAATTATTTGGTTTATCCTCATACGGGATCTTATTTAGAAAAATTTTAAAAGACACTTTAATTGAATTATAATTTAGATGATAAAAGTTTTTTCGATCTTCACTAGATTAATGCATCCAATAATACTAGTGTATGGATTTGTTAAAAAATAGTATAAAAACTCCGTTTTAGTTGGTCTTTTTTTTCTTTTCCGTTGTTTGTCATGTTATAAAATTTATCCGTGCAAGCAGCATTAAAAATATGTGATAGTTAAGGATGAAATTTAGGGTTTTTTGGATCTATAATAATTAGTTCGAGTTACGAACGACTCAAATTGAACTATAAGCGTTTTCGTAAACAATGTGGTGATAGAACCTCTCGGACCTTGCTATGATAATAATACTAGGTGGATTCATACTTGCATGATGTTTGAATATATATTACGACAACGCCCTGAAGACTTTAAACGCTTTTAATGATACACTTGTTAAATAGTAAATAAGTCACGTTTCGATAAGCGGACCAAGATGGGAATTACTAAATGATTTTACTATTTTTTTACAAGTTTTAAAGTGCAACATATATATTATCGGGGTTTATTACCCAACTTGCTCATTAAGTTTTAAATCAAATTTATGCTTTTACGGAAAATTAGCGAATTAAAAACCTCACTTAGTCAAATGTTTTGAAAATGGGTTTAAACGTTATAAAAAGAAATTTTAAAATATTTTGTATTTACCTTTTGGTTTTTAACTTGTTCCGCCGCACTTAAATCCATGTTTTAATTGTTGGAGGCCGTAGACTTTTAATTTAATAAGATAATGACAATTTAGAATTATCATGTTTGGGGTTAGACGCTGACACCCCGGACCCAACTAATAAACTCTACAATATTGTTATATTTTAACGATAACTTTAAAAATAAATTATTTGATTTCTTATGCAACAAAAATCATGGTTCAAATACAACAACCAAATTGTTGATCAATGCGGGCGGATCGTCCACGAATGGCAAGTGACATTAATATAAATTTATCTCATAGTTTATTTGACGGACGCTAAAAAGCGTCAACGAACATCGGCCCCAAACAAGCGAGTTGGGGACAATATATGGCGACAAAACTTCTTATAATTTTAAGGCCCGAAGAGTTTAACTAAACTTTGACATTGTGGCTTGGTGGAAAGAAAGAGGAAATCAATTTCCCAATTTTTTCCGCTATGGCTCGTGACTTATTAACGGTCCAAAGCTTCGAGTTAGCTTCCGAATCGGCCTTTTCTAATTAGCGGAGAAATTATTCGGAAAGAAGGTCCAAGAATACCCGAATCCGAGGAAGTATGTGTATGTTTGAAATAGATTTTTGGACGGATTAGATAGGGTACAACATGAACATCGTTTGGCAAGGTCCGATAGTAGAAGTCGTTGAAGAAACTATAGCAGAGAAGAAGTTGAATTTGGATATATCCGAATACGAAATTAGGATACCGACTTTCACAATTCTTTATCTTGTCTTTCTTCTCCATATCTTCCAACTGTAAAAACCCATTGATAAACGGATTTTTTTTTTTTGCATTAGAGAGCATTTTAATTGTGGGCAATTCGAGAACGAAGAGGGCACTTTGATTTGCCGAGGGAGGGCACGGACTTTTTTTCGTAACATGGTCGGGGGCATCACCCTACTACTACTAAGGTGGCTCCGCCCCCGGCTTTAGCTATGGACACGATCTGGTGTGGATTCTTATTGTTACATCTACCATTTTATATAGGAATGAAGGTGCTTTTGGCTCGTCATCGTTCGTTCTATTCTACTAGAACCATTCTTTGTTTATTTGGGTTCTAATATAAATAGTTTATGATGGAGCTCGAATAGGGTGTGGATTCTTATTGTTACATCTACCATTTTATATAGGAATGAAGGTGCTTTTGGCTCGTCATCGTTTGTTCTATTCCACAGAACCCTTCTTTTTTTATTGGGTTCTAATGTAAATAGTTTATGATGGAGCTCGAATAGAAAGTATTTATTAATTTCTCAAGTCAATGATCTAGGGTTAAAGCCAATTAATAAATGTACCTAGGCTTTAGCTATAGGTGCATTTAGTAAAACTAAGGGATGATGCTAGAAATAAAAATACACATTTGTAGATGGATAAAGATACAGCAAAACAAATATATTTTTGGTAGTCTTTGGTTATTTGACTCGGTGATAGGGAATAAACTATTGTTTAATTAACCTTCTGAATTAATATAACTTTTGAACGAACGTTTTAGTTGTTTAAACTTTAAAAACCAACTTTCATATGGTCATTAAGCTAGGATCCTGAGACGTCATTTGGAATGAAATGGCCTATCTTTCAATTTATTTTCATGAATCATGGTTTTCAAAAACCAATTTTGCTTTCTTTAATAAACAATAAATAATCTGGTAATAAAAACCCAAAAATTATGAAAGTGAACAATTTCGATCTAAAACATTTAACAAGCAAATGTAAAAAGTGAAAACATATGGAGTTTAATTAGGATCAGACTGACGTGCAAATAATATTTTGTTCAGCAAAGCACATTTAGGTGCCTATGACAAAAATCGATATTGTTTAGCATCATTTCCCAAACTCCATAAAACATTTATCAATATCAACTAAAGAAAACATAAAGAGGTGATTTACAAACTACTAACAAAAGACTTGCACACTCCATCCCATATATGTCAAAGGATACTCAGTGTATGTATTGAAGTGTACAAATCCAGACTTGGACGTGCAAATCAGCTAGAAAAAATAAGAACAGAACTACAAATAAAAAAAAAAGCACAAAAAGCAGGTGGCTTAGACGTTTGCAGAAAGCGGCGTTATGAGTGAAGTGATGGAAAACTAATGTCAAAACCCTATTATGTGTGTTGTACTATATAGCGACCCATACGATTTATGAACGCGCTACGGCGACTTACAAAGCAACAACAAGTCACACATACACAAATCTAAAGCGTCAGCCTTACAAGTTGCGCGCGCAATCTAATTATCAGGCGCGAACACTTCAATGGCCCTTATGCGAGACTTTCAAGTCTTATTATACATTCTACAAGCCATCAGCCCTACTGAACATACTCGTAGCTACTGTCAAATATCAAAACATACACCCTATACTTTTGAAGATACACAAAAACAAATAGCTAGCAATCTTTTTTTTGAAATGCAATGTTCGGATCAACATACTAGCTTACTAAAGAGAGCGTTCGCTCGTTTACAAATATGAACAAACTTTTTTCAAGTCCTTGTCTAGGCGGAACAACATGAGTTGCACATTTAAGGACCAGTTTTGTGAGGTTTAAATTTGGATCTTCGCTAAAAAGAATTTTAACCCTCTCACTACGCCTTAGTTTATAATTCTAATTAATACTTTCAGCCATTTTATATTCGAATTTTTTTTTTTTTAAATTAAATCATAGACATGACAATATGCTCCGTTGTATGCAAGGGAAGTGTATAATTTGTGTCTACCAACTTTACTCTAATAGAACTATTAATAAAAGGGACCAAGAGATTGAAGGCTTTACTTTAGAAGTAAACGTCTTGCATTCTAAATGACAGAACCATAAGTGAACCCCATCTCTCACAGTTTTCTCCTTTTTTCAAACTTCATAAATTAATCGGTCAAAATTCTAAAAACTATAGTTGCCAATAGAAAAATTAAAAGAGACCAATGACAAAGGCCCCAGGCCATATGAGTTCAATTTTAACTTCGTTAAAACCTATTGGGAAGTGATCAATGATGACTTTTGGAAATGTATTAAACATTTTGAATCCACATGCAATTTAATTTATGGGAGTAACCTTTCGTTTACGGTGTTGATTCTAAAGAAGAAAGACCCTATTGGTTTTTCGGATTTCCATCTGATTAGTCTCATTGGATATGCTATAAAGTGATTCTAAACTTTTAGCCACTCGTTTGACGAAGGTCATCAACTTGGTTATTGGTCCTAACCAATCGGCATTTATCGAAGTTCGGCAAATTTTTGATGGGTGCCTTGTTGCTAATGAAGTTATCAAAATGATGGCTTTTGAAAAACATAAGCTTTTGCTTTTCAAAGTGGATTTTGAAAAGGCTTTTGACAGTGTTAACTGAAATTTTCTCATGGGTGTTATGAGACAAATGGGTTTCGGAGCTAAATGGAGAAAGTGGATCTCCCCGTGTCTCTCATCGACCACCATCTCGGCCATAGTTAACGGATCCCCTTCAAAAGAATTTAATATGGAACGTGATCTTCGACAAGGTGACCCGCTTTCCCTTTTTTATTTCTTTCAGTTGTCTAAGCTTTATAAATCTCTATTATGGAAGCATGTAGTAAAGGGTTGTTTAGGGGGTGTTTCTTGCGAAAAGTGGTATAAAAGTGTCCCTTTTTAAAAAAGGACGATGCCCTCTTTTTTGGAGATGGTTGAGAATGAACGCTAAGAATCTCATTCATATCTTAAAATATTTCGAAATTGGTTCGGGTCTTAAGGTCAATTTAGCCAAAAGTAGGCTTATGGGAGTTGGGATCCCTATATGTGATGTTGAAGCAATTGCATCCTCACTTGGATGCTCTCACGGTTTTTTGCCTTTTAATACATTGGTCTCCCGGTTGGCAACAAAATGTGGTTATGTGATGGTTGGAATGTGATCATTAACCGGTTTAAAGATAAACTTTCATGTTGGAAAGCTAAAACTTTTTCGGTTGGTGGAAGGCTCACGCTCATCAAATCCATGTTAGGTAGCCTTTTCTTTTATTACATTTTGATTTTTAAAGATCCTCTAAAGGTCATCAATGTTCTTGAATCAATCCGATGCCGCTTCTTTTGGGGTTTGAAGGAGTCTCAACTTGGGTTTTATTGGGTTAAATGGAAGAATATTCTTCTTGATCTTGAGTTTGTGGCCTAGGTGTTAGTTGTCTTCAAGCGAAGAACCTTGGGCTTTTGGTTAAATGGAAGTGGTGATTTCTAACGGAGGATAAGGCTCTTTGGAATATAGTTATGAAGGAATTTTATGGGGTGAATGGGGGCTTTAACTCGACACCTAATCAGTTTGGTGGTGGTGGCATTTAGACTGGTATCATTAAAGCTGTCAAGTACATCGAAGACATTGACACTTCTTTTAAAGTCTTATTTATGCCTAAAATTTCAAATGGATTAAATAATTTTCTGGAAAGATCCTTGGTATCGTAATGGGGTGTACCTTATGGATTATTTCCTCATATTATTTCCCTCAAAACCCATAAGGAATGTAAGATTAGTGACCATTGGCATTTGGTGAATAACGTTTGGGGTGGGAATTGGTCTTGGCATTTTCTACCTTGTGGGAGAGTCATTGATGATATTGCTTCCCTCACCTCTTCTATTGGCAACCTCTCTCTTTCAGTTGATGGAATGGATAACTGGCAGCAGACGAGTGATGTTTATGGTATTTTTAAAGTCAATACCCTCTCAAAAAGGATTCGGATTTGCTCTCTTGCTAATCATAGTGTTGGCGAGCATCATTATTGGAATTCATGTATTCCTCGTAAGGTGAACATTTGTGTTTGGAGGGCTTCTTTAAATATATTACTGATGATATCAAATAACGTCTATTTTATAGCAACATTTATCCCATGTTATTAACCCATTTTGTATAGTTATTGCAAAGAATTGTTACTTAATCGTTTATATTTGAGAATTGCAGTAATTATGGAGTAATTGGTGAAAGTTAGCAAAAGACGTGCATTCTAGAGCTTAAATGAAGATATTTTGAAGATTATTATTCTGAAGACCAATACGCCGTATCCATCAAGGAAGATACGGCTTATCCGTGCCTGCACTCACCAAAGACCACGAAGGAAACAAGCTCAATACGTCGTATCCCAGGAAGACCAACCGTATTCAAGATATAGTATTTAAATATTCTGGAAGATATCAAGCGTGGGGTCCCTTATTAAGAAATCCCTATTTACGAGTATCAACACTTGGATGCCGTATCAAACCGAACTTCTAGACCTTATAAATAGGAAAACTCAAAAATGAGTTTTCGTGTGCTAATCTTATTCTCGATACTAACCCATAAAAGTCGATTTTCAGAGGAGAAAAAGAAACAGAAGAGGTCGAGCACGTTATCAATTCATAGAAGACAATCGTGTAATTCCATATACTTTAGTATTCGTTCGGTTTTTTTGGTATATTCGGTTAAGTCGGTTAGTTTACCTTGGCTAAATAATTGCTTTTGTATTTATTATGACGTTTGAAGGCTAATACCTTCGGGTATTAGCCATTATTATGAAGATCTGAATGTTTGGTATTTGTTTATCTCGATTTCTTGATTTATCGTTGTATGCTTGTTTATGTTTATCAATTTATACTTGTTTACGCGCTTTTGTATGCGACCTATCATTCAATTGGATCTAGTGAAGCGGACCAAGTAGATATAGAGTCGGGATAAGCTCTTCCATATAGTGTTTTACATCTAGATAATAGTTACACAAATTTGTCTTCTATGTTTGTGCTTAGGATACGCTTCGGGCTTAACTAGTTAATTGGATATTGCCAATGGTTTATTGATCGTGTTGACTAGCAGGTGACCTAGATAATTCAACAAGTAACGTTATGATTCCATTGGATAGTTGGACAAGTGGACTACTAGTGTATAGATCGCCATTGAGCGATAAGTGGGTAAAGTCTCTATGAGCTAGGGTTTAACAAGATCACCATTGCTTTAATCCCTAAAATAGATTATAATCAGCAAATAAGGATGCTTTATGCGGATGCTTTAATTGTGACAGAATTAATGTGTCTAGGTCTTAGGATGATGTAACGCCTAAGTCTTAAGAATGATATGCCACCTAAAGAGAAGAAGTCATTGCACTAAATAAACAAACCAACGTTCTAATCAGATTAATAATGGTTAATACAATTTTCTTATATAAGGTCCATCCGCTCTTTTATCTTTTGTTAATTAGCTCGCGTGGGTAACATTGCCTTGAATTGATTGTAGTCACCAACCAAACCGTGCTAGTCTCTCAGGCTGAAAACCCCCTTTTTCCCGTTAGAATTAGGATTTAGACTGACATAGGTTTAACATAGGTTTAGAATAGAGTATAATTAACATAGAATAGATAACCAAGATATTAATTAAATTGATAGATTTAACCTCGCTTCAAGTGTTCCACACCCTACTTACCACGAAACTACTACCGTTCGGGTACATTGCCAGTTAAAGTGTTTGTGGTAAATCATATATCATAACACGGGGTCGATTCTTGGACTTGGCTAGTTTCTAGAGAGAGAAACACATGAGAGAGTTTTTCTAGTAAGAGAAAATATGTTTTTGTATGAAAAGAATAAATGACTAGCTTGCCTCTTCCAAAGTTGGAAGAGGCTTATATAGTTCTTACAATATACTGGGTATTAGTACCCGACTTAATACCAAAAATCGTACTATTAACTATTAAACTACGAGCTGTAATAAACAGTAAAATACACGGGGTGACCGAGTCTTTTTCTAATATCTAACAATCTCTCCCTAAGGGAGGTCACCCCTGAAAATACAAAACTTAAACACTTCAGTCTTTAGCTCATAGACATTTGATATCTTGTACATTTGGGATAGTGATCTTTTGATTCATCTTAGACTTGTCTTTGATTGTGATCTTGAGCTTTCTTGAGATCATCACCCAAACATAATCTTAGATCATTTTGTAATGGATCGCCATCTTATGCACTTGTGAAGAAATACATGATATCAGAGTTTGCTATGAGGTCTTTCATAACATCATAACAAGTGTAGGTCATGTCTGAGCATTCGGTTATTCACTTGATATCTCAGGTGCTGGGAATTTCCATCTCCATCTCCATCTTTAAGATATCCTGTAATGAAACAGTTAGCAATAAAGAGAAAATTGTTTTGAAAAGTCAGTCTAAGTGTTTCTTATGAAAGAATTTTGTAACACTTCGAGAGTTTTGATTGTTTGTCAAATGATCAATAACCGTCAATTCTTATACTGGAACAAGTTTGATTCACACAGAATCGCACCATCGTTTCTTTCCAGTTGACACAAGTTTGATTCTTGTAGAATCGCACAAGTCACCTACCTAGAGCTTGTTTAATGTTGGCTCTAGCAGGATTTCCATCTTCATTGTGAAAAACCTATCTTTTCACTCGGATGTTCTGGCAATATCA
>BQNB010041379.1:0-2500 GCA_026074375.1 Tanacetum coccineum
AGTAAGGCTTTTAGGGTATACAACATTAAAACTAGGAAAGTAGAAGAAAACTTGCATATTAGGTTCTTAGAGGATAAGCCTATTATTTCAGGTGATGGACCAAATTGGCTGTTTGATATTGATGTTCTAACAAAATCAATAAATTATGTGCCAGTTGTTGCAGGTACAAACTCTAATGATCTTGTAATTACAGAAGAAAGTATTGGTGCAGGTCATTCTAGCAAGGAGACAAGATCTAGCTAAGACTACATTTTGATGCCACTGTGGAAAGATGGTTTACTATTTGATTCTTCTTCAAAGAATGCTAGTAATGATGAACCACAACCTTCTAGTGATGCTGGAAAGAAGGATGATGAAGGTGTATGTAAAGAAAGTGGAATTGATGATCAAGAGAAGCCTGAAAACAGTACTCAAGGTGTTAATACTACTAGGCCAAGTATTAATACTGAACCAGACATGTTTTCTTTGGGAGATAATGCTACACTTGAAGCCACACATGCTGATTTCTTTGGTGATGAAATAGAAGTGGATATGAGCAACATTACTACCACATATCCAGTTCCTTCTACTCCAAATACAAGAATCCATAAAGATCATTCACTTGATCATGTGATTGGTGATGTACAGTCTGGTGTACTGACAAGGAGAATGACAAAGACTACAAATGAACAAGGGTTTATTAGTGCTGTTTATGAAGGGAAAACTCATGAAGACCTTCATACTTGTCTGTTTGCTTGTTTTCTATCACAAGTAGAACCCAAGAAGGTGACTCAAGCTTTCACAGATCTAAGCTGGATAGAAGCAATTCAGGATGAGCTTCTACAATTTAAATTGCAGAAGGTTTGGACTTTGGTTGATTTACCATATGGCAAGAGGGCCATTGGGACAAAATGGGTCTACAGGAACAAGAAAGACGAGAGACGTATTGTTGTTAGAAACAAAGCAAGGTTGGTTGCACAGGGTTACACTCAAGAAGAGGGAATAGATTATGACGAGGTTTTTGCTCTAGTTGCTAGGATTGAAGCAATTAGCTTGTTCTTAGCCTATGCCTCATTCATGAACTTTGTTGTTTATCAGATGGATGTAAAGATGGCATTCTTGTATGGCAAGATTAAAGAGGAAGTTTATGTTTGTCAACCTCTAGGGTTTGAAAATCCAGAGTTCCCTAACAGAGTTTATAAGGTAGAAAAGGCATTATATGGTCTACATCAAGCTCCTAAAGCCTAGTATGAGACTTTGTCTACCTATTTATTGGAAAATAGATTTCAGAGAGGGACAATAGACAAGATTTTGTTCATTAAAAAGGTCAAAGGTGATATTCTACTAGTTTAAATATATGTAGATGACATCATTTTTGGATCTACTAAGAAGGAGTTATGCACTGAGTTTGAGAAATTGATGCACAAGAAGTTCCAGATGAGTTCTATGGGTGAGCTCACTTTCTCCTTAGGATTGCAGGTGATGCAAAAAGAAGATGAGATTTTTATTAGCCAAGACAAGTATGTGGATGAAATTTTAAAGAAGTTTGGTTTTTTAACTATGAAGACAGCAAGTACACCCATAGAGAATTCAATGCCATTGCTCAAGGATGCAGAAGCTAAAGATGTTGATGTTCACTTATATAGAACAATGATTGGATCATTGATGTATCTAACAGCTTCTAGGCCTGATATAATGTTTGTTGTATGTGCTTGTGCAAGATTTCAAGTCACACCTAAAGTTTTACATCTTCATGCTGTGAAGAGAATTTAGATACTTGAAAGGTCAACCTAAATTGGGTTTTTGGTGTCTAAGGACTTCAGCAACTTGCTTGGAAGCTTTTCCTGTGTAGTGGCCTATGCTGGTGCAGTTTAGACAGGAAATCCATAAACAGGAGGTTGTCAATTTCTTGGGAGTAGATTGATTTCATGGTTATTGCAAGAAGAATACATAGTTGACAACTTACTACTTAAAGCATAGTATGTTGTTGCAGCTAATTGTTCATGGACAGTGTTCTGGATCCAAAATTCAAATGTCTGGATTATGGATAAAACCTTCAGAAGTACTCAGATTTTCAATGATAATGTAAAGCAGACAATCTGCATAGTAAGAATCTAGTGTTTCAACTCAAAGACACTAGCACAGTTTGAGTTGACCTCATTACTTCATCATGGATCATAATGAGAGTGATTAATCAAGTAGATTAGATTACACTGTTTTAATTTATAGACTTACTCACAAAAGCACTTGATGTTAGTCGTTTTCAATTTTTGACTGCTAGCATTGGAATGCTTAATCTCTAAGGTGTTGTTTAATTAGACTGATGATTGGAATGGGTTGGACATAGTATTTGAATAAAATTAGGGTTTATATTGGTAAATCAAGAGTTAGTGCTGCCGAAATGACTTAATGCTGTTGGGCAAAAAGTTAGTGCTGCCATGCAAAAAGTTAATGCTGCTAGGCCAAGTTAGTGCTGCTACGTTACCGTTGGGGATACAACTTTTGAGGGTGTCTTTTGTAA
>BQNB010041379.1:7500-46801 GCA_026074375.1 Tanacetum coccineum
AGTTTATATATCTCTCTTTTATATACATTTTTGATATATAGCTTCAAGGTTGTAAACCCTAGTAGTACACAGAGTACTCGTATTATTGATAATAATAATATTGGAGCTTTTCAGTAATATCATTATTCATACAGTTTACTGTTTTATTAATTTTCTTCTAAGTATTAAAGAGTAGATTCCGCATAATCTTTAGTAGTCACAAAGTTTCTACCATAGTTGTTTTGGATCTATCTAAAGTAACTTAACCTTTTCAAGCTAAGGAATCGATCTTAAGTTGGGAACAATAGGCTGTTAGGTCGAACCACAACAGTTTTGGCTACCTTTCTCTGATGGAATGATCCGTGTGGAAGAATGGAATGGAAAATTGCATCTGTTGAATTGAAGTAGATAAGGCCTTTTTTTCTGGGCCTATTTATATAGAAATAAAGTTAGCTTTTTGAATTTAACAATTTATGCGGTATTAAGCACTAAAAATACAACTTTCATGACTTTTAGTGTAAAAGTATAAGGCCGCATGTTCATAATTTTCTACAGCATGTAATAGACTATTGTTATTGATCGGTTGTATATCATGTCAAAGTCCTCTTCGTAATACTATGGTTTTGTAGGAGATAAGGTAATAGACTATGGTTTTGTACTTGCTGTAGACAACGCGCATTCTAAATAATCTAAGGCCTTATGTTCAGAATTTTTTATGGAATAGTGCATGTTGTTTAAGCCGTTTGTTAAAGTTTATTGTGCAGCTGTTAGAGTTAGACATATGTGCAATTAGTTGCGTTATTTTCTGCATGAGTAATGTGTTTATAAATTCAAATGTTTGGTTATTTAATATAGACAAAATCGAGTGGTAGTATGGATATTATCCTGACTCTGTAACAACCCAGTGGAAAATAACATAAGTTATTTATATAATAGTTATGTATCTTTACATACTATTCAGGAAATATAGTGGCACGGAGGACTTTCTTGGATGGAAAAAGTAGTTATAGTTTAGGTTTTAACCTTGTTCTCTATAACCGAGGCTCTTGATACCAATCTGTAACACCCCCTTATTTGACATATAGCAGCGGAAGCTAATTTGGGGTATTACTTCATGAATCAACAGTCATAATCATAGAAAACGACTCAAAAGAGACGTTTTGGAAAATTTAGTTATCATTCAATAATATATCAGAGTTTTACAAAAGAGGTCCCAAAGTACATTGAAAACATAAAGTTTGAATGATAACAAGTTTGGACGTCCTCAAGTCCAATGCCACTCCGTGCCATAGTTTGCTCAATTACCTGAGATAAACATGCTAAAAGGGTCAACACAACGGTTGAGTGAAATTCATAGATTTGTAAACAAGATGGTTGAATACAAGTTATCATAAGTGGTAATAATTGCATGCATTTACAATTATCATGGAAAACAGTATTATTGCCCTAAGCTCATGCAACCAAACATTAACATGGAAATCACCTCAGTGACATTAGTGAGGAACAAATGTCCTCGTGGAAAGGTAACTTGCCAAAGTTACCCATTGTTCTCAAATATAGTGCGTTTGGTTACCCCATGTACGGGTACACCAACGGGAGTCGTCACCCCCAATAGATCTATCCACAATATTCGCGTTCACTCGCAAGTGACTAATGGTTCATGATTAAGAAATATTGGCAGTGAAGGCAAACTTAGGCAATAATATATCAGGATAGCATACAGTTGGAAAAATACTTGTATTCATGGTTTATAGCATGTATCCCCCTCGCGGGTTTATAAAACATTCAAAAGATTGAAATGCGAGGCTATGAACTCACCTTGATAAGGTAGTTGATTGATTTGAAATTTAATTCAAATGGAAGTAAACAGCCTCGTCACGCAACCTGGGGTAATATGTCAAGTCTTAGTTTGATTGATTATATTACAGAACTTTATTTCATAAAGTTTAACATAAACCTTAATTTGGTTTATTAATTTGTGAAAATATCGTATCACTGTTCGGGCTATCATAATCCAGAGGTCATGTAGTAAACGTTTGAGGAGCTAGGACACTTTAAATCGTAAATCCAACAACTCGTCAAAACGTCTACCCAAATGAAGCCCCTCACATGAAATTCCCTAGTAACGTGATACGTTATAGTGTAAATGATAAGATTTTATCTTTTAAGTTTCTTCAAAAGTTAGTAGATGATAAATTATGTTATATATATAACATAATTGTTTTATGATGTTTCGATCGATAAATGATAACGACAAATGTGTCGGGCTTTAATAAAATCGAGTCTTATAATATTTAAATATATTTTTATACTTAATATAAAAATATTACATTTTATACCCTTGAGAATATGAAAATGACAATATATACCCTTGGTATATATATATTTACAAATTTAACCCTTTACTTTATATTTAAAACATTTAAACCTTTAACTTTGAAATATGGCAAAACAGGCCCTTGTGGTTTTAACTTTAGGATACTTACACTTTCAGCCCCTCTAGTTTATAAGTTTCAAAATGTTACAATATATACCCCTTTGCATGAAACGTTTTGCATTTTAAGTCCAAAATCCATAATTCTTGTATTTTTGATCTCAAAATCAATTTGCAGCTTATAGCTTATTACTATAAGCTAAAATAAGTAAGTTTTACGAGCTTGTAGCTTATGAAAAGAGCTTATGAGCTTAAAAATCCAAAATGGGTATGTTTGGTTTAGAAAAATTAACCCGATGGGTTAGAGCTTTTAGGATAAGTTTTAATGATTATAAAAGTGATAAGTGAGCTTATAGAAATAGCTTATTACAACAGCTTGTGGCTTATAGCTTATTAGGTTTACAAAAAGATGTTTTTAGGGTTTTAGAGTTTTAAGGGTTCGATTAGGGTTCGGTTTTAGTTTAGGGTTTCTAACATGGTTTGGCTTGATCAAAGGATTAAAACAAGGTTCATACATTATATTAAGCATAACTAGAGCTTATTGAACTAGATAGAAGACTTAATAGTACACAAAATGATGAAATGTGTCCAAACAAGCAATTATAAAACGAAATCCTTAGGAGATAAATCAAGAGCTTATCTTTCTTAATCTTGGCTTCCTACTTAGCTTAACCTTCTTCCTATTCTTCCTTAGCTCAGCTAGAACACCATTTCAAGTATGTGTTTGAGTTTATGGTGAGTTATAAAGGTATGGGTGTGTTTCGGCTATATATATAGTGACGAATGGAGTGGAGGTCAAGTAAACTTGGAGTAGTGGCCAAGTAAACTTGGAGTGGTGGCCAAGGAGTGAAGAGTGGTGCCCACGGAGTTTTACTTGGAGCCTAAGGTGGTGATAAAGTGGTAGTGAGGGTGCTTGGTAGATACATCATTAAAGGTCATGGTTGTTTTTGGACAGCCAACATCAGTCCCGATGAAATGGTTGTCATTTACAAACCGTAATTCCAATTAAGCTCAAACCAGTGAGCATGGTTAGATATTTGAGTCCTCTACAACTTTTAGTTTTACATATTTAGGGGTTACTATACAAAAATCTAGAGATAACAGCCATTTACTACAGGTGTGCAGAATCTGCGCACCTTTGCCATTTCGGCTATAACTAATTCATCCGACATCGAATCGGGTCGAGTCACCCGGCAAAATGATCACAAGACATAGGGCTACAACCTAGTATTTTTTCTTAATACCCAACACCTACTGATTTTGCCCAGATCCTATGTTTTATCAACTGATCAGATTCTGAAAATTTAACTATGAACTTGGTTCGAACTAGTTTAAGTGGCATCGGGTTTGCTAGGGTTTTCGGGTTAGGTTTTTGGGTTAGGACGAGTGTTAGAGGGAAACTAGGATTCAAATGTGGTGCATTGAGTACTTGTAACTTGTGTCTAAGAGGTTGTACGAAATCCTTTAGAAAAATGGAGGGAAAATGTATATTTTGAATTCTATGCATTGCCGGATTGTACATTGTGCTTCAAGGGGTTGTACATTGGTTTAGGAGGGAATTATATTCAAATATTATACATAGATAACTTGTACACTTGTCTTATAAGCTTGTACATTTGTATTGTATGTAAACTTTACATGAAATCGGGGTTTTGATATAAACGTTAACGTATGAAATCCGTTTTGAATTAAATGTTATGAAAGGTACGTTAAATAGATAACATATGGTAAAATGGTGATTAAAACATATTGCTTGACATATTATAACGTTTACTTGCTATAAACGTTGATGAAATTGGCATTGGTAGGTTGCGTGAGCTCGTTTACTTTGGTAATGTAAGTTACGTTACATTATGGATGGAATAAAGCAAAAATCTTTCCATGAAAATGGCTGCATCTAATTTAATAGATGGAAATTACACTGATTACAGTGATGAAAATTGTGGGTTGTTACAAATTATATTACTTCGTCCCACAAGGGTATAAATAGCAGCATCACAACTATGCGCAAAAGAAACATCCAAACTACATGAGTCTTGCCCGTCCCTGAGGAAACCCCTCAAAACCTTTAAGTTGTGTAACAATTTGTTTCATGACTTAACCCCGCAACTCATCAAATAAGAACTATCTTGAAATTAAGTTATGAGTTGTTACAAAACTCAAAGTTTTTAAAGAACCGACTCGACTTCAGGTTTACTCAAAATATAACACCAGCCAAAAATTTTTAAACACTTAACTTTCGTATAAACTTTATATTCTCAAGGAAACCTAGGACCTCGATTGGATTCCCAACAAAACTAGTCGGTTTAAGACACTACAATGATTCAACTTATAAATTTCACGATCCATAATTCCCTTGGGTTCTTTAATAAAACGAAGAGTCTTGTCGGCCTCGATCTCATCCAACGACACATGCAGATTAGCATTCGCCAAACATTTTTTTTCCAGATTCGACACATGGAATGTGTCATGTATACTACTCATATCCTCGGGCAACCTTAACCTATAAGCTATAGAGCCAATCCTTTCAAGGATCTCAAACGGTTCTACATACCTCAGTGCTAACTTTCCTTTCTTCCCAAAATAAATCACGCCCTTCCAAGGTGACACCTTTAACAATACATGATCTCATACCTCTAACTATAATGGCTTACGCCTATTACCAGCATAGCTCCTTTGACGATCTCTTACTGCTTTGAACTTTTCCTTGATCAACACTACCTTATCAGTCATTTCTTGTACAAATTCAGGCTCAATCAAACAACTTTCTCAAATCTCTGCCCACAAAACATGTGATCTACATTTCCTCCTATACAAGGCTTCAAACAAAGCATACTGAATGCTATGATAGCTATTGTTGTAAGATAACTCAGCTAACGGTAGGTGGACACCCCCAATCACCACCATAGTAAAACACTACACTCCCTTGACATACATTCAAAAGTCCGAACACACCTCACTTTGACCATACCATTCAGATGATAAGCCGTACACTATCTAGTCGTGTTCCTCATGCTTTCTGCAGCGTCTGCCAAAACCACAAAGTAAATCTCCCACCGAAACTCCATTCCTCGTTAATATTTCATAAATACTAATCCTTGCCAACTTCTCCTCTTGTAATCTTCTCGTATAGCTAGAAATATAAGGTGACTTGGTCAGTCTATCGACCATCACCCCAAATCATATCACTTGTTGGTCTAAAGTCTTAGATCTGTTTAGCCATTTATAAGACAATAGCTAACTTGAATAAATCCAAATCAACTATATGAGAGACAATGACTATGAATAATATGTGCTAATGCGGAATCTTAACACAAGTACTAAGAAGAACACAATATAAAACTTTGCTATTTGCTATTAATTTCTATTAGAATTCTAATCTCATACTAAACATTGTATTGTAGGGTTCCTTTTATACACCAAGGAAACCCTAATGGGCTTACAAACGTGTAAAAGGATAATGCATATCCTTTCCTAAGATATCTCCTAAGATATCTCTAAGATAACTATTATAACTATTCTGTTACATAAACAGACTTAACTAGACAAGGCCAGTACTAACTATAGTACTGCCAGACTTAACTTAGTACTGGCAGACTTAACTATGTCTACCAGACTTAACTCTATAACTACCAGACTTAAGTCTATTTACAATAATTCCTAACAATCCTCCCCTAACTTGAACTTTACTTGTGATCTTCAAGTTTCTTTGACTACCTTCATTATGATCTTCCTGAGGATTTTGTGAGCATTATCTTTGGAATTATTCTTGAACTCAAACATGATGATCTACGTGCATAAACAGGTTCCTTGATTCTCTCAGCAACCTTGAAATCATCACTAAATGATCTTTGCAGCAACTAATCTTCTAAGTATCATAATCAGCACTTCACAGTACCCAATATCATATCTCTTCAGCAACTCTTGAATAAGAAGCAACATTGACTATATGTACATCAAATCATAAAGTTTTAGTCTATTCTCATTACTTCCAGTGTTTAACTCCTTTGACAGGTGAATTCAAAAAAAAATTTTTTTGATTGTGAAAAATTTAATGGATTGATTCTCTTTTACCAGTTAGCCATTAACTCGGGAGTATCAGATCCTTTGGCCACCAGAAAGGTCATGTCCATGGTTTACTGAAAAAACCATTTCAACCCTTAGTAACTTTGAAGTGAAACATTGGTAGTTGAATACCAAATGGTTTTTGAAAAAACCATTACAAAAGCCATGAACAGATTTGAGATACCTTTACCTGTAGCCGTTTGTGCCCAGGGCATAGTCCAAATCCGTATGGCACCTAGAAAAGGTAAAATCCTTGGTGATGATTACCATATCAACTCATGAAACTTGGTGATTGACGTACCATCCACCTTTTTGTAAAGTGTCCAACCATAAAAATATGGAATATGGCAATTTGTCTTTACCATAACCATAATCTCATAGACTAATATGGTTTTCCAAACCTTTACCACAATCCATAAACTTGTGGGCTAGCCAACTCTTTACAAACATAGATATGGTGAGTTGATAACCATACAATTTTTGGTAAATTGTCAGCCATAAATGGATTTGAGAAGTCTTTTACCAATGAGGCCCGTTTGCTCCCTGACTAGCAGTCCTATGCCTGTTAGACATGGTAACTGATAACCATGTTGTATGTTTAATTCTAAAGCACCTCACCAAGAGTTTTCTCACTCATCTCCATTCTAGATCTTAACTTATCAATTTCCATAGATAGAATGCTGGAGAATTCTTTCAAAAACGTAAGCTTTATCCAGCTTTCTTCTCAATCGCTTTTCCAAGCTTATTTCTTACAGTTAGTTATTTTGAGCAAACAACTTCTTCTTAAGCATCATTCTGCACACTTCTTCTGACAAGGGATATGACCTTTCAGCCAACATATAGATGGTTGTTGTGTTATGTAAGTTCAAACAGTAAACATTACATGAATCATAATATCTCTAGTTCACTATAGGAATGTGCATAGGTAAACTCCACACAGTATCTTCACTTTGTGGTGGATCAAACATAATCCTAAGATTTTCAGCAAATGCTCTCTCCAAATCTTCTTCAGGACCATAAGCAGTAGTCTTTTGCAACATAATTTTATACAAATCAACTAAATCATCTCTTGAGATATTTCAGCATTGTCTCCAAATTTCATAAAACACTGAATCCCTTGATTTGCTCTGATGAGGGTACAAAAACTTTACCTGCCATGTCTAAAGAATCTCCAGTTTCATAATCTTTGAGGATGAAATATCAACTATCATCCAATTCAGGTTTTTGTTAAGTATGCAAACCAATCCTTTTTCTAGCCTTTAACTTTCTCCTACTCATTTTTAGAACTGGTTGCTTGACCTTAATCTCTTCTTCTTTCACAAACTTGGTAAATTTAGGTATAGGAATATCTTCAACATCCAATACCTTTTGCTTCTTTTTCTCAGCACCTTGAAGAGTTTCACCAGACCTTTTCAAACTTTCTTTCTCCTTTTTAGAATCCATAGGAATAAAATTTTCTATGCTTCTGATAGTTCTCTCAAATTGTACCTTGAGTTCCTCAAAAGACAACTTCTTAAGTTGAGGAATTGTCCAACCATGACTTTGACTTCTGACATAGTTCATCATGTAGTTTCTCTGTTCAGCTTGGGTTATTGGCTTATTCTTCTTTGCTTTCAGCTTTTGTTCTCTAATCTCCCTTCTTCTTTTCTCAACTAACTCAACCATTTTCTTGGCATAATCCTCAGCATCAATATCAATACCAAAAACACTTTTTCTCAATTATGTGCTCGCTTCCATCCTTGCTTTGATTAAATCCCAATCTTCTTTTGTATAATATTGAGCTTGTTGTTGAACTTCAGCAGCACTTTTTCTTTGTTGTTCAACATCACAAACCTCACATTCAATCTTTTAGCATCCAATGCATACTAAATCTTTGAAGTTTAGCTTTTTTTTTTTTTTTTTTTTTTTTTTTTTTCCTTTCAATTTTAGCTGCCTCTTGAGCTTGGATTCTTCGCAATCACTGCTAAGCTGGCTTCCTTTCTCTAATCTGTATTCTTTGATCTTTTAGGCTAGGTTGTTTCTTCAAGTACTACCTTTTCCTTTTCCTTGGCTGACTCTGACATCACCAAACAATATTTGATGAAAACCAAACTTAATCTCCTCCACTAGCAGACTTAAACTTTCTATCACTAGAACTAACTCCCAACATCCCCTTCTTCTTGAGACCCTAACTTAACTTTCCAGGTATAGTCAAAGTCTTTTGAGAAGCCACCTGCACTAAGGTCTCAGACCTACAAACCACTGTACTAATGTCCCTGCCTCCCTGAATCTTTTGCCCCTAGGAGTTGTCCAAATACATCTTCTTCCCCTAACTTCCTCCCCTGTTTGGAAGAATTAGCAGCATCTTCACTCTCTGAGTCACTTATAACCATCTTCCTGTTTGGTAGATTCCCATACTTAACCCTTATTTCTAACTTTTTGACCTTCTTTACCAATTTTACTATAACAACAGCTGTGGTCTGTTTATTCTCCTTCAGTTTTTTCTCCAAATTATCAATCCTAGTAACTAATTGAGGTACTAGGTGCAACAAATCAGCTACATTGATTCTTGTAGCCTCAACATAAGTTGAAGTAGGAGCCTTGAAAGTAGTGGGGACGTAAGAGATAGATGTTTGGTTGTGGTTTAGGAGAAGCTGGTTGTTTACAGTGAAGGTTGTGTGTTGGTCATTAAGTGTGGCTCCATAGTTCAGGGGATATGGAGTTTTAAGTTCAGGGTGAAGATGTCACAACTGGTAGGAGGAGTGGAACAGAAATCAATGATGATCCATAAGTTCAGTCTCGAGTTTCTAATTTCTTGATCAGGGTGGGTGTCAGTTGTTAGGTTGAGAGTAGAGGGTACCAGGATGCATTTGGTGGGGGATTGTGATTTAACATGCCCTTCTTAGTGTTCCACCTTGTTTTCATCATGTCCTGACAATCATGTTAGCTAACAACGTCTACACACCCCAACAAACCCTCCTGTTCATGTCCCCAAAAATCTTTTAGTCAATTGATAATCTAGAATAAAGATTTGTGTAACAGTTATGCTATCCAAAACCATTGATAAAAATCTAGGATACATTAGAAATTTTTTCTGACTTGTTACATTGGCCCCCCCCATTCGCTTCAAAATCATTTTAGATAATTATAAGTTTCTTCCAGTAGATCGACAGAAAAGCGCAGTAGCAAGTTTGCTACCGACCTGATCCGTATAACCTACACTTTTTAGCACTTATACATGTAAAATTTGGTGGACCATAAATTCCAATTAGGGGTAAAATGCTTTTTTCCAAAAATTAAAAGTTTATCTATCAGGGTGAGTGATACCCATATTAGCCAACCCCGTAAAAATTTCAGCATTAGTGAACTAGTGATACTATTTTCATCTCGAGTTAAGTTTATTTCTAACAGATGATTTAGAAATTATGTATTCATGGGTATCAATTATGGCTTTTAATTCTTGTTCCCCATTATCAAGTGTTATGACAGTGACAGTCTGCCAAAACTGTTTGATTAAATTGAAACATAGAGAAGTTGGATTATTTAGTCGCAATTGGCATACCTGATGTGAGTGCCTTTAATAAAATCAACTATGTGCTCAAAACCTGCACTTCCTTAAGGTTTCTTAAGAAATCCCACCTGATTATGCTTATGTACGAAAGCCATTATAGTAGAAAGGTTGTGATTGTTGGTGACTATTAACTTGGTTTGCCTCATTTTGGTAAATTAGTACTGATTATAGCTGCTAATTGACTTTATATGCGAATAAGAATGAATTTTTAGTGAAAAGTCAAAGTTGTGAGACCAAACAGTACTAACGACTAGTTACCAGGATTAATATTGGCCTACTAGACTTAAATCTGGTCAACCAGTATTAACAATTTATTGTCAGAACTAAACAATAAGCTTACCAGGATTAATATTGGCCTACCAAACTTAAATCTGGTTAACCAGTATTAAAAATTTATTATTAGAACTAACAATAAGCTTACCAGGATTAACTAGTAAACTACCAGAATTAAAATTGACAATACTAGAATTAACTTTTTCACAACTTCAGTCATGCTCCAATCCTCCATGCAATCCATGTATAACCTGAAAACGTTAAGCCACACACAAAATATACTACAAAAATATTCGAAAACACTATGTTTCTAGATCTAGTATATTTTAATAACTACTAAAAATACGATAACCTATCATAATTAATTCTACTAACTAGTATTACTAGGTGACAAACTATACATCTAATCCTCCCCTTAAATGTAGCTATGGATTTATCATACCAAAATTAACCACTAAGAAATTGAACCTTGGTCAATTAAAAGCTTTGGTCAATAAGTCAAGCAACATTGAAGTCTGTGTGAAATTTTTCTCCCCCCTAATGACTTCATTTCATAAAATCTCGTATAAAGTGGAGTGCTGTCTCTTCCTATGTGCTTTGTCCTTGGAGTGATACACCAGATTCTCACAATCAATTGTGCTTTCCATTAACAATGGGATTTTGTATTCCATAAAATTGAAACATGCCAACATTTGGATTCTGCATCCATAACACTTGTCCCACGAGCAGCTTGCAGCAGCTACATATTCAGCTTCTGTTGTAGAGGTAGCAACTATGGTTTGTTTCTTACATTGCCAAGAAATTAATCTGCTTCCAAGAAATTGACAACCACCAGTTGTGGATTTCCTGTCAAGATTGGCCCCAGCATAGTCACTGTCTGAGAAAGCTTCCAGGTCAAAAGATGATTCTCAAGGATACCATAAGCCCAAATTGGGTATTTGCCCGTGAAGGTACTTAAAGATTCTCTTCACAGCATTTAGTGTGAAGTCTTGGAAGTTGACCCTGAAAACGAGAACAAACACATTACTAGGCAAACATATATTCAGGCCTACAGGGCAGTTAAAGTACATGAGAGAACCTATCATGGATCTGTAATAAGTGTTACACTCTACAACATCAGCTTCCTCATCATTGTCCAATCTGCCCATCTGGTCTCCATAGGGGGTTATTGCACATTTCACACTGAGAATACAGGTCAAAACTTTTTCAGCATGTCTGTAACATACTTGTCTTGAAAAATGAAATTTTCATCTGTCTTTTGTTTGACTTGCAATCCAAGAAAGAATATGAGTTCACCCATAGAACTCATTTGAAATCTGCCTTTCATCAAGGCCTCAAATTCGTCACACCAAGACTTTCTAGTAGAGTCAAAGATGATATCATCTACATACACTTGAACCAGCATGATATCCTTCTTGTCTTTCTTAATAAATAAAGTCTTGTCAATGGTACCCCTTCTGTATCCATGCTCGTCTAGAAATGTTGATAGAGTAGCATACGAAGCTCTAGGGGCTTGATGAAGTCCATATAAAGCTTTGACAACATTATAAACCTAGTTAGGATGATCAGGATCAATAAAACTAAAAGGTTGAGAAACATACACCTCTTCATCTATAGTGCCATACAAAAATGCACTTTTGACATTCATTTGGTATACTATGAACCCCATAAATGAGGCAAAGGCTAAAAATATCCTGATAGCTTCTATTCTTGCCACAGGAGCAAAAACCTCATCATAGTCAATACCCTCCTCCTGTCTGTGACCTTGGGCCACTAATATTGCCTTATTTCTAACAACTACTCCTCTTTCATCCCGTTTTGTTTTGTATACCCATTTTGTTCCAATCACCTTTGCTCCATGAGGTAGATCTACTAGAATCCATACCTGTTGCAGCCTAAACTGTAATAACTCCTCTTGCATAGCTTCAACCTAATTGTCAACTGTAGAGCTTAGATCTTTTTTAGTTCCTCCTGAATAAGAACAGGCAATCAACAATGCTGTTTGATACTTTGTAATTGTACCTTTGCTGCTTTTGAACCCTAACTTAACAAGTGGCATGTACTTCTAATGTTGCTGTACTCTGCTTCTAGATTGCTCATGATGACTTAGATCACCCAGAATTTGACTTTGTGGTGCAATGTTTTGTGTTCCAAGAGTAGGAATGGGACAAACATGCTACCTCTGTTGGTAAAGTGTTGAAATTATGGACATACCCTCATCATCATAAAGAAACCTCATCAAAAATCCCTTGCTGAGGTTTGTTAAAGATTGTGAGCTCTGGCATATTCGAATCATCTTGATCAACAGGTTGAGCATCATCTATTCCACTACCAGAATTAACTAAGTTAGTACTGGTAGTTTTGTCACAAAAATTCATGTCTTAAACTTGTGAAAAATTTTGAGCTCTGGCATAAGTGAATCATCAGGATCAAGCTTACCAGTATTAGCTAGTTCACTACCAGAATTAACTAAAAGAGTGCTGGTAGAGTTGTTTTTAGGTACTGTCCCTAAATGCTTTTGAGCGATTGCTTCCAACTCTATTCTAAAAGCTAGAATCTTAGGATTATCTTCTGAAGTGGCAGTAGAAGAAGCCTCATTCTCTTGTTGAGATTCTGTCAAAATCTCCTCTTTCTTTGAATTTGTAGAAGACTTCATTGTCTCAACTTTTTCTACAGTATTCATTATAGCTGAAGGCACAACAATGAGCTCCGCATCCTCATCTTTTTCCTCAGAAGCATTAGCATTTGGAGTTTGTAAAGTACCTGCACTTTTAGTTACTTCTGAAGTACCTGCATGTGGGTTAGCTTGACATGCAGATTTACTTCTACTCTTTTGGTTACTAAATTATAAACCCTATAGGCTTTGCTATTTAGTGAGTAACCAACTAAGAAACCCTCATCAGATTTTCCATCAAACTTGCCAAGCACACTAAGAGTATCTAAAATTGTAACATGACACCCAAAAGGTCTTATGTAGCTAATAATTGGTTTTTGGCCAAACAAAAGCTCATAAGGAGTTTTGTTTTGAGGTTTAGTCACTCTTACCCTATTTAAAACATAGCAAGCAGTAGAGACTGCTTCTGCCCAAAAATTAGTTGGTAAGAGTGAGTCTGATAGCATTGTCCTAGCAGCCTCAATTAGGGTCCTGTTCTGTCTTTCAACAACTCCATTTTGTTGTGGAGTTCTGGCATTACTATACTCTTGTTTTATTCCACTATTACCACAAAATTCAAGCATATCTCTATTCTTAAATTCAGTGCCATTATCTGATCTAATAATCTTAACCCTATGATTAAGCTGGTTTTCAATCTGCCTAATGAAGTTCTGAAGAATGCCACTAGTTTCATCCTTAGAGGCCAAAAAGAATACCCAACTAAATCTGGTACAATCATCAGTAATTACAAGGCAATAACTTGCATGATTAATGCTTTTTACAGAAGTAGGTCCAAAAAGATCCATATGCAAGGTGTGTAATGGCTCAGTGATTAATCTTTCTAATTTAGCCTTGCAGGAGGCCCTGTGTTGCTTTCCTTTATGGCAAGCAACACATGTATGGTCATTTCTGAAAACCTTGGAAGGTAGACCTCTTACAAGGTTTCCCTTCACAAGTTTGTTTAGGTTTTTAAAATTGATATGACCTAACCTCCTGTGCCACATTTTAGATTCATCAGATGTGGCTTTAGCAATCAAACAGGCAAAACCTTTTGCAGGAGTAGGTGTCTTCATATCAAAACTGTACATATTGTGATGTCTAGGGACCTTTAGAAGTATCTGATTTTCATCAGGCATCTTAAAGTCAGAAGACACAACAAGACATTCAGTTTCAGTAAAAAGAACCTTGTGCTGCTTATCACATATTTGTGATATTGAGAAAAGGTTAAAATGCCCTAGTTCTTTTACAAAAGACACACTATCAAAATCTAAATTACCAACTCTTATTCTTCCTTTACCAGTTATGTAGCCTTTGCTACCTCCAAAGGTAACAGATCCCCCATTGAATTCTTCAAAATCCTCCAGTTGATCCTTGTTACCTGTCATGTGCCCTGAGCATCCACTATCAAATATACCTCTATCTACCATGTTCTTCAGTGGATGATCCTGCACATGAAAAAGAGAAATTAGTTTCTCTTAGGGACCCAGGCCTACAGCTGTGTCTGCCTTGTGGACCCTTTATCATCACATTCAAAAAAAATTGGTCCACTGTCATAATGGAGTGTGGTTTCGAGTTCCTCCAATTATAACCTCTGATGTCTTAAACGCAGATCCCCAATTTTCCTTTACACATGAAATGGGACATTTTATGCTGTAATTTTTGCAAAGGGTCTTCTTACAGATGAATGTGATTTTGAAAAATGCCTTCTTTGATTAAATAGATTCACCTGTGGACTTTTAGGACTAAAACTGTTTGAGGTCTTGATAGGTACTAACTGTCTAGAACTAACAATATTAAGATTAGAACTACCAGTATTAACTGTAGGCCTAACAGGATTAACATTTGTCCTACCAGTATTAACATTAGACCTGACAGAATTAACATTTACCCTACTAGTATTAACATCAGGCCTGACAGAATTAGCATTTGGCCTACACCTTCAGTGTACTGATTCGAACAAATTGATTACATGAATTACCCCAGTTATTGCATTAGTCCATCTGTTATGCTCACCCTATTTACCAGTAAAAAAAGCCCTTTTTTCTTAATTCAGCCTCTCTTTGTCCCATTTTCATCATAATAGTAGTCACATCATTGATCAATGACTTAGACAACCACAAACAAAACATTTCTTCATTTGAAAGATTAAACCTTCCCCTAGTTCTCTTTCCATCATAGCATTCTAATTATTCCTATTAACTTTAGGTGTTGCTTGATCTTTGATTGGTTGTCTAGGAGTTTTTATGTGTGAAACACAACTAGGTTCAACCTCTTTTGATTTTGGATCAGACATACCTTTTTCATTTGTTGTTTTAGGTGTAGACATATACACTTCTGGAGGAACACTTGAAATCTCAGATTCAGGATCACAGAAGGTAAATGATGTTCTAATAGACCTACCACTGTCATTAGATTGACAGTTATAAATATCATCTGGATCTATCATCCTGGATACATTGGGTTCAGCTCTTGTGTCCTTTTTACCATAAACATAAAAAAGACCACAATTTCTCTTGTGGTATAGGAGTATAATCTCCACTTAAGGGCCGTGGAAACACCTTGTAACACATTATGTCTTATATAAATCTACTGTACAAAGGTTTTTTCCACTGAATCCCTCTTCTGAACAATTAAAACAGAAAATTCATTTCTTCCTCATAACTAGAACCTCAATTGTTTGATGTAATTCAAACCCTAACCAACTTACTATTTTAACTATCCAGAATTAATTAATCTTCAAATATTCTTGGGAAGAATCTTTCCATGAATCTAATGTTTTTCTGCAATTGTTCCTTTTCTTCACAGTTCATTCCTATTCGTCCATATCTTTTAATCTTAATTTCATCTTTTGCATATATTTCATTTGCTTGAAATGTAAGCTTTTCATTTAGAGAAAGTTGCTGTTTTTGAAAAGTAACAAGTTGAGCTTCTAGTTTCTTAACAGCTTGACTATAGGCAAGTATTTGTGCTTCTTGATCACCTAACTGATTCATTTGTCCATCACACAGTGTTTTAAGCTTATTATATGAATCAATGCAAGTTTTAGAACATAATGATACCTCACTACTAGAACTGATAGCCATGAGTGCATGATTTGTCTCTTCATCTTCAGTATGTTCTCCCTAATTGACAATACCATCATCCATTGTCAGCAAGCCCATCTGATTCTTCTCTTGCTTTCCAGCTTTCTTGGTGTTGATAAAATGAGTCTCTCCTCTTCTTTCCATCATGTGTCCCCTTTGTTGTACATTCTCTAGCAAAGTGACCAGTGTTGTGACAATTGAAGCATTCAAGCTTCTTTTTGTCAAAACCAACAGGTGTTTTTCCATCCATACGAACCCTCCTTCCAGTTTTCTTATAGAACTTCTTCATTCGAATAGCAATCATTCAACCATCTTTGGTTTGATTTCATCCAATTTTGTTTCTAATCAAATCGGGTGTTTTTAATTATTTTTATAATTCTTAATTTGGTTTAGGATTTTCATAACTACAATGATACCCGTAGTCATAGGAACACTACAACCTTGATATAGTTGAATCAAAACACTTATTGAGTCAAAAAAATTTAAGAATATGTATGCTCATGAACATATAGTCGAATTTGTACATATATGCATTTTTAAACTTACACATTGTTGATTAATGCCAAAACATGATAAAAATAATCAAGTATTAATCATCAACAAACATTATTATATTTTCAAATCGAACGAGTAAAATCTATACAAATAAAGGAGTGTTTGCTCATTTCCGTAAGAATAATTTTTAGAGTCAAATGACCATCACTAAGTTTTTTCACTTGTTATAACACTCAACAAACTTGAATAAGTCATCGAGATATATAATTCATATATATATATATATATATATATATATATATATATATATATATATATATATATATATATATATATTGATACATTTTATGAAAGATATAAAATAAAGGGGCGTTTGGTTTAATATTTTAAAACATGGTTTTGAGTCAAAACAAACACTACTTAACTTTTGTTAAGTCAAAAATAATAAACTTATACTTGTCAACAAAATATACACTTAACGTATAGTTTTCGACATGTTTAAACAAAATTTTATATTAATAAGGGAGTGTTTGGGTCATTGTCTTGATGTTGAAATATATAACTAATATATATTCTTCTACATCCCAGATTAAGTCAAAAATAAATTAAGAAACATATGGATCACTTCTTAGGGTTTTTAGAATCGAAGTAATCATTGTCCCACATTCGTCATTTTTCAAAACTTCATTTTATTTTCTTTATTATATTTTTTTTAACATTTTATGTTGTTGATAACTTGTTTAGGTAACAAAAATGCCGAAAGCTACTACCACCGATATATTTCTCACTAAATCCTACATCCCAAAAGTATCCAAAATTCCTCACGAAGGTCGTGATGTTGATCAATGCCTCTACAACTCCAACAATATAGAGAGTCCTCTTTACTAACATCTGCTTTCATTGTATCTCTTTCAAATTCAACCAAAAAAATGATTGTTCCCAAGAATTATGTCTAAGACTTCTTAGTCAAGTCACGGAATCAAACGATGAATATGGCGAACTTGTTTATCTCTTTTATGATTCAACACGAATATCAATTAACTCTTACTCTCGCTCGGTTCGTCAAATCCTCAAAATCCATGAAAAAGTTAAGCCGTTTTACAAACGAATGGAGACCTTGCATCTCATTAGTATCTCAAGAAACCGAGGTGAACCATATTGCATGATCTTCCTACTCCTGACGACATCGTAGACTCTTGAATTGTATCGTGTCCGTGGTAGACCGTACCATTAAAGCAACCGTCTCTCTTAATTCCAAATCAAATCACACCAAAGAACTAAGCCCCGACATGCAGCAATTGGGAAGAACTCATTGGGATAATGTGTTCGGGAACTAGAGGACATCAGGACCGTCTCCCCCGCTTGACTGCACACAAGTGTGTATTGTGATGTTTCGAAGACAATACAAACTTGCTTATTTCTTTCTTTGCAAAAGACTCGAATATGCAGAGCTAATCTCCTACCTGCAAATCTTCTGTATGGCATGTTTTCTAACTCGTCTTTATCGACTCGTCAAGGAAACTATCCTCATCTTGACAATGACAGTCTATGACATGTTGAGCGAGTCATGCTCCTCTTGCCCTAGAAACAAACTCGACTACCTCGAAGTGTCGTTGGCAAAGGCACGCAATTCATCTCTTCTTCAATCTCTCATCATTAAGGCACGTCATCTATCAACACGATGATGATGATGACGAAACTTCTTCGAGCAAGGTACTCCCATCTCCTACAACCTATCGCAACTCTCTTGATCCTCTCAACTACCAAAACTACCAAATGCCTTCCTCCTCCGAACAAACCGATGAAACTCTCTTTGAACAGACAAACCACCTTGCTCAACCAAACTCAAAAAATGCATAAGGAGATGCGCGGAGGGTTCAAATCATTTGGTAAGGCACTAAAAGGAGTGTTTAGCAAGAAGAAGAAGTGAACATTTAGGAGAGAAACTAGCTAGATAACTAAATGTGATTCTAGACAATTTTGAACTTGATTATGTGTATGTTTTAAACATCTTGTGTGGTAATTATCCGATTTATTTAGAAAGACTTAGGTATTAGTTATCTTTAGATACTTATTTGCTATGATGATTTAAACCTTTGGTTGTTTTGTTTAATGAACTAATTATGCTACTTTGTTTTCATGATTTGATGTGTTTATTATATGCTATATGATTAAAGGTGCTCATAAAACTCAATAGGGCTTGCTGCAAATAAACCACCAAAACAGAAATACTCTCACAAAAATTCGATAAAGAATCTGTTTTTCTATAAAATTGGAACCATGCAGAGGTGGCCCCCATAATTCATAACGGGCGGCCCCTTATCTTTAAAGGTACCGACCCCTAATTAAGGACCGCCCTAGTTAAATCACGGGTAAAACAGGATTTTTCCTCTTTTTGACCCCTTTTCCGAGTCTCAGCTATACTTTTGGCCAAATGCTCGAACACAATCTGGAATAACTTAAACTAGTCACACTCATTCCACCTTTTTAAACTCAGTTCCTTTTCATAAATCCCTTCCAAATGATCATCACCAACACATCATCTTCTTCATCATACACTAACCATTGTCAACATCCATGGCATACACTAGATCTTCCATTTCCAAAGCCTCCAAGAGATCAAAAATCAACATCATTCCACCAAAACAATTGTTTGTTGATTTAACCCATGATAACATAAAAACTCTATCACCCACACTTCAACTCTCATCACCTAGTACTCCTAATGCACCTTCCAAACACCATCAACCAAAGATTCTTCTTCACCTTAAATGACTACATACCCAAATCACCACCTCATCAACATCACATTCACCCGAATGGTTACTTGAAACCCACCAACATCTCCTCCTCCAATAGTTTCTTCTCCACTCACCTCCTAACTCAAGAAAATCATCAATGGACATCACTCTCACCCTTATCGCAATAACCCCCACTTTGGATGTCCCATTTTATACCCATCTCCTTCACCACCTAACCTTAGTCACCAATTCCTTGGAACCCTTCTTGAGGCTCATGGAGATTCATGTTTGTGTTGCATTCACAACCGTACTCTCATATGTGTGATGAGGATATGAACTCCAATAAAATGTTTTCATATATTGAACATATCCTCACTACCATAACAACCAACATCCCCCACCTCCACCATCTTCCCAAACTAAATCATACTCCTATGTTTAGTGTTTTCTCCAATAATTGTTCATCCACCATTTTGCAAGCTAGTCCTATTTGAGCTTTACTAATTAAAGACTTTTTGTAGTTTAAAATCTCATGAATGTTAGCCATGTTATTTTTCTTAGTATGCATGAAGTTTGGTTTCACACACTATTTTATTTTTAATGGATGATCTATTGTTGGTTGCATTATTATATGCCAATTTTTTTCTTCTGTCTACATTTAAGAAATATTCTGTATGTTTATTTATTTATTTTCTAAGCTCGTTGTTGTAGCCAAGAAACCATAGCTCGATCCCTTGATGCCCTCAAATGAGGGGGAGCACACATCAAGGGGGAGCATTTATTCCGTCGATTTTACTAGCATTATCTCCGACGATGCCTTTTTGATTCTACCAAAAGGAGGGATAAATGACATAAAACTCAAAAATACTTGTTGTTAAAAAATAATTTTAAAATAAAACTTACTAAATACTTGCTTAAAAATAATTTTAATTTATTGAGTTTAAATTTTGTAATCATCAAAAAGAGGGAGATTATTGATAGAAATAATGCCTAAAAACATTATCAATATTTTTCACATCTTTACGTTTTGATAATCACAAAATATAAAAACGTTCAATGTAAAATTAAACGTAAACAAGTAATTAGTAGTAAATTTTCATTTCAAAAATTATATCACTTCAAGGTATGAATAAATAAATGCTTAATGCATTTTATGATCAAAGAGAATTTTTATTCAATCTCACACTTTTATAAAATGTTGTAAACATTTTTATAAATATTACAAAATATTTTCTACAATTAAAAGAAATGTTTTATTCAAAATAAACATTTTAAAATTCAAATTTTCAGACCTAAAACGTCTAGAAAGTTCCAGAAAATTCTTCCTACACAAAAGGACAAAATGGGGAGCGCCCAGTCTAGGGCGGCCCCCAAGGGGACCGCCTACCTATTTAAGGGGGCCGCCCATAGACTGACGCTCCTCCAGATTATCCTATAAATACTGGACTATTCCCCACTATTTTCTCACCTTTTGCACTCATTCTTTCTGATCTAAAACAACCCACACATGTCATTAAAATCATTTGATCATCTAATCATAAAGCTTTGTTTCCATGTGATCCAAGCTCAATTCCTCAAGTGCAAGAGAAGAATACTTCCATCGTCAAGTGAAGAAGTATTACACCTCAAGTGTGTATTGCAATCTTGTTGCATCCATATCATAATTTGTAAATCATTTGTAAATCTTGTAAAGTTGTGTAGTAGATAAATCTTTGTGATTATTGTAAGTATAGTTGAATCTAGTGATTCATCCAAGTTGTGATAGTTAGGCGTGAAAGTAGAAGTGAAGTAGTGAAGTAGTGGTGTGAAGAAAACTAAGGTGTGAAGAAGTTGTGTAGTTTTCTTATAGAACTTCTTCACTCGACATCTAGCTTAGTGTCAGAAATTGATATAAGCGAAAGTTGTGTACGGTTTTCTCCGCCATAAGGAAGTTTATTGACATAGTGAAGAAAACTCTCGAGTTTGGTGCTCGAGGAGTGGAGTAGGGCGAAGAGGTGCTTCGTTACCGAACCACTATAAATCCTCGCGTTGTGGTTTGATTGTTCTTACTCTTATCTCTTATCTTACCTTATTTGCTCATATTATCCAATTAATTATTTAGAAGTATATTGTTTATATTGTGCAAGTTTTGAATTCACATAAAGTCGAATCTAAGTTTTTATTAACAAACATAAACATTAAATTAAAAAGCTATAAACTATTCAACCCTCTTCTAGTTTTCCATAATAGTTTATCAAATGGATGTGAAGACCGCATTGCATTTTTGAATGGCATACTGCGTGAAGAGGTCTATGTTAGTCAACTAGACGGGTTTGTAGATACAGAGAATCCCAACCACGTGTACAAGCTTAAGAAAGCCCTTTACGGTTTGAAACAAGCTCACGGGCTTGGTATGATCTGCTCTCATCGTTTCTACTCTCCCAAAAGTTCTCAAAAGACACCATTGATCCTACATTATTTATCAGGAGAGAAGGCTATGACATATTACTAGTACAAATTTATGTCGACGATATTATTTTTGCCTTTACTAAACCTGATCTTTGTGAATCATTTTCAAAAGTCATGTGCTTAAAATTCAATATGTCGATGATGGGCAAACTATCATTCTTTCTAGGACTACAAATTTCTCAGAGTCCTAGAGGCATTTTTTAAAGCCAATCCAAATATGCTCTTGGATCACTTAAAAAGTATGGTATGGAAAC
Source organism: Tanacetum coccineum (assembly GCA_026074375.1). Lineage (NCBI taxonomy): Eukaryota > Viridiplantae > Streptophyta > Magnoliopsida > Asterales > Asteraceae > Tanacetum > Tanacetum coccineum. Next base: position 29,476 of record BQNB010041379.1, read on the forward strand.
CTATGACCCAGTGGATACTCCAATGGTGGAGAAATCCAAATTAGATGAAGATCCACAAGGGAAAGCCGTTGATCCTACACGTTATCGTAGAATGATTGGCACCCTTATGTATCTCACATCTAGTAGACCAGACCTTGTATTTGCGGTATGCATGTGTGCCCGGTATCAGGCAAAGCCTACCAAAAAGCACTTACATGCGGCTAAGCGAATCTTTCGATACCTAAAAGGAACCATACATATAGGTTTGTGGTATTCGAAGGATTCTTGCATTGCTATAACAGCTTTTGCAGATGCTGACCATGCGGGTTGCCAAGATACCAGAAAAAGTATGTTTGGAAGTATGCAACTATTGGGTGACAGATAAGTGAGTTGGTCGTCAAAGAAACAGAAGAGAATCACCATATCCAGTACAGAATCTGAATACATTGCCTTGTCAGGATGTTGTGCTCAAATACTTTGGATGTAATCACAATTAACTGACTATGGCCTAAGGTTCAACAAGATACCTCTGTACTGCGATAACAAAAGTGCCATTGCTTTATGCTGCAACAACGTCCAACACTCCCGATCCAAGCATATTGACATCAGAGATCAATTTATCAAGGAGCAAGTGGAGAACGGGGTTGTTGAGCTGTATTTTGTCTGAACAGAGTGTCAGTTGACAGACATTTTCACTAAGCCTTTAGCACGAGAACGACTTGAATTTCTCATCAACAAGCTTGGTATGAGAAGTATGTCTCCTGAGACTTTGAAAAAGCTGGCAGACGAAGAGGAAGAGTAATGGTGGTAAACTCTTCACATATCCTCTGTATCATATGTATATAAAAAAAAAATAAGAAAAACCTAAAAAGATTTTTCATTTTATATAAACTTTTCAAAAAGAAAATAGAAAAATATAAAACCTATAAAAAGAAAATAGAAAATTAAAAAATCAGAAAATATAAAAATATGGTGTACATGACATGTCTTCTGAAAATTGATAACATTTACGACCTTAGAAATGTCATTTAATAATGATACGAGGTTGTACATGAAGTTCGAAAAGAAGTTCCAAATGCTTTCAAAACATGTCAATGGCTTGCTATTATTTCAGATAGCAACCCGGTCTTCAACTTAAAGGCAAGTATTTCGCCAAAAAGAAAACTTGACCTCACAAAGGGAAATGATTTTTCTCGGGAATGAATTACTTCATATTCATTCAAAGGCTTGTGTTTACTTTGCAACACATCCCGTGCTACCTATATCAAATAAGTGTACGTGTCAGTGCATTTATTTATGTAAAACGAGAGAAATCTTGTTTTTATTGGTGTTGTTTTTCAAAAATAATTAAACATATTAGTTTCTCATCAGAAAAGATTTTAAAAATTTTTCTATCACTCAAACAATGTCTACAGCTCTTTAAATAAAAAATGAGACATTATTTGAGGTGGAGAAATAGTCAAATTCTTTCAAAAATGATCTTTCAAAAAGTCATCTCGGAATTAATAGAAAAAGGTTTTAACTATAACGGATCATCAATTAAAGAGGAGTTCAAATCAGTTTTAACTCAAAAGGACTTAAGATGTTATTGGTTTTAACTTTCAAGGTCTAAATGGCAAAATATAAGATTTAAAATCTAAGTTTGCATCTTTAGGGGCTTATTATGTCATTTCTAGAACTTATTTAGTCTTAGGAAATTAGGAATCTAAAAGGAAAGTAGATAAAGACATAAACTACAAGGACCATTTGTGTCATTTTCAAAAAGTGGCCGGTTATACATCCCTCTTTGTCATAAATCGCACACACACTCACTTGTTCTCAAATCCATACACACCTTTTCTCTCTAAAACATATTTTGCTCGCTTCATACTCAAAATCAAAACTTGTTTTCAAGGCTAAAGGTACACGTCTATTCGTTTATTAACCCTTTAACATAAGTTTGATAAAAGGAATTAGCTTAATTCTCCTTTTTACACTCAAAATCTTTTAAATTCGATTTAGGGTTTATATGAATAAAAGTTGAGATTTTGTCAAATTAAGTGAGGGGTTTTGTTCATAAGGGTGCGTCAAAGCTTAGTGTGAAACAGTTTTTGATAGATTAACGTATGCTTGTCTTATGATGATTTTCGTAAATATGAATGATGCAAAACATGTGTCTGTGTTTGATTTGTTGTCGGTTTGTGTTAGTTAGCATCATTGTTACTATCTTATGCCTCTAGAAACAGTGTTTGTTCCTTAGAGTCTCTTTTAATTAGAAAAGTTGAATTTTAGGTACGTGAACTCTATTGGTTTGAAAGTATGTGTTTATGTGATGGTAATCTGTGATGTGTCCTTTAGTGTTCTTTTTATGCTTCTTAGAAGACCCATATACCATGACTAAAGTGTTTCTCCTTTAAACCCTTGCGTATGAAAGTTGTCGAGCTTAAAATGGTGTGTAAATCTAGTGGTTTGTGTTTGTTATGTTCTTGGTTGATGTGTGAGATATGTGAAAAAAATATTTAAGGTTTTTGATTGGAAAAATATTAGTTAAGAATGATTTGATGCATGCGAAATATGTTATGTTTGAACCAAGCGAAACATGTTAGGTATGAACCAAGCGAAACATGTAAAGCTTTGTCTATGTGAAGTATGTCTAGGTGTTGCCATGCGAAACATGTTTTAACTGAGCAAAATATGTCAAATTACATGTTCCATGTGAAACATGACAGGGTACATAAATCAAGCAAAATATGTCATTTTATAAAAGGAAACGCTGCCTAAATTTTCTAAGATTGGTGTAATACTTAATTATGGTGTCATATGTCGTAGCTTGCCATGTTTAAATGTGTATTACTTGTCCTATATTTGAATGTGTATTCTAAGCTCTCTTGGAAATGTCAGGTTGACTTTATCAGTTAACTTTAACTATTGACCTTAGTTGACTGTATTCTTAGAACATAGTAACATGGTCATGTTTGCATGAAACCTAAACATAGCATATTCCTAAATCAATAAGATCATAAAGGATAACCAAATTAATCAGTAAAATATAACTGTTGTGTATATAAATTGTATTGGTTAATTCTTAAGCAGAATCATGAATCTACAAGAAACTCAACAAGTGATTGCTCATGATGAGAAATGGGTTCCATCTACAGAAAGGTTCAAGATTAGCTCTACCAATGTTAGAATGGAAACCACTGTGCAATAGAAGGAAGAAACATTTCAAGTCATCATTGATGTGATCAAGAACTCTACGTGCTTCAAGGCATTCACTATCACTACAGAAGTCCCTGAAATCTTTATGCAGCAGTTCTGGTACACTATCAAGAAGGTCAAAGACTCAAAATCTTATGAATCCCTTTTGGCCAACAAGAAGTGCATTGTCGATGCTAAAGTCTTTAGAAAGTTTCTGGATATATATCCAAGAGTTGAAGGTGAAGAATTCACTAAGGTACAAGATGATGATGCTACCCTCACCTTCCTCACTGACCTTGGCTACAAAGGTCCACTACACAAGTATACCAACATGTATGTAGATCATATGCATCAGTCATGGAGAACTCTGGCAGCCATTATCAACAAGTGTCTCTCTGAGAAGACTGCAAGCAATGACAGACTGAGAAAATCCAGAATTGACATACTGTAGGGCATGTTCTACAAAGAAAATGTCAACTATCCTGAGCTAATTTGGGAAGACTTTTCTTTCCAGATTGATCATAGGAAGGAGAGAAAATCAAAACGTGAAACTATGCCAATCCCCTGATTTGCTAAAGTCATCATCAATCACTTCCTCTCACAACACAAGTCTTTCTCCAACCTCAAGTTTTAGCACTATCATACAATTAAGGATGATGGTATTGTAAGCAGACTTAATTTTGTCAGAATTGGAGAAGACTATCAGGAATATAGACTACCTATTCCTGATATGATGTTAGATGATGCAATCAAATGATCAGAATCTTATCAAATGTTTCTCAAATACTCAACCTGTTAAATTCCTCCCAATAAGAGCAGAGGCAAAGGTTCACAAAGGAATAAGACTGCAGATACTCCTGTGGCAGATGTCAATGTGTCTGAAGAGTCTGAGTCTGAACCAGCCAGAAAGAGAACTACTAGTAGAAGAGTGGTCAAGAAGAAAGTCGTAATTTTTGCAGCTGACAACATCATTCTTGATCCAGATGTCGCCTTGGAATTAGGTAAATCTCTCAGCTTAACTGAAGTTGCAGAAGATGAAGCTGCAAGGCAAGTCCATGCTACTCATGCAAGGATTGTAACTGAATTTGTCTCCGAGTCTGCTAGAAGAAGACCATCAGGGATTGCCTTCAGAGATACTTCTCAGGTATCATAGAAAGTGTCTTCTGATCCTTCTCAAAAGCTTAAGGGTGTTCAATCTTTAAGTACCAAAGAACAAGAACCTGCAGATACTAAGAAAGCTCTCAAAGAAAGCAAGAAAACTAGCAGAAGACAGCCAGGTACTTGAGGCTCAAATGAAGGAACTGGTACTAAACCAAGGGTTCTAGATGAGGAAAAGGTTACATCTGAAGAAAATGTTATTCTTGAGTGGGGATCTGAACATGAAAGTAAATATTCTAAAGAATATCAAGGTGATGATGAAGAAGTTGACTGGATAGATTCTGATGAAGATGAAGAGAAAAAAGATGATACTTATGATGATAAAAGTATCGATTTTAAAATGACTAATGATGAAAAAACTAATGAAGAGATTATACACGGTGTTGAAAAAGTTAATGACGATGAGGATTAAGAGATGACAAAAGCTGAAGTTGAAGAATCTGGGAATGATGATGAAGAAAATACTGATGCGGTAAAGACAAATGCTGGAAAGACTGAAGAAGTAAAGGATGATGCCAAGAAAATTGAACTTCCTCCAACAAGCTCCAGCTTATCGGTATCTTCAGGTTTTGGTGATCAATTTCTTAAACTTTTGTCTGATACTTCTTTAATTGGCATTGTTAAGGATACTACAGATGCGAAGATCAACTCGTTGTTGGATATTAAAATCCAATCTGAAGTTCCACATATCCAGTCTCCATCTTTGCTTACTATACATGTTTCGGTGATTTCTGAGCCCTCAATTCTCACATCTATACCCGAAACTGCTTCAGTTGCTCCTACAACAACTCTTCTACCCCCTCTATCTGTCTCCACCATACCACCTGTAGTACTCCAAACAACAACACCAATCCCTACACCACCAATCACAACCGATGCTCCAACCATCACCATTGTTGTCCCTGAATTCGATGCACTTTTTGCTGTTCAGCTAAGAGTTGTAAAATTAGAAAAGGATGTGTCTGAACTAAAGAAAATAGATCACTCTGCTAAAGATCTTGCTAATCTTAAGTCACAAGTTCAAACAGCTATTAAAAAATGTATTGGATCTAAAATCGGTGATGATCTTCAAAAGGTTCTACAGAGACACACTACAGACCTTATTCAGAATTACTCTGTGAAGCCAGCTCCCGAGTCTAGCAAGATTCAAAAACTAACAATTGACCTTGAATAAGAATCTGAGAAGAGTGCTTCAAAGATTCACAACATCAAGAGGGAACAAGCTAAGAAGCAAAAGAAACCAAAGTATATAATTAAGTCTACCGACAAGGCAGCACTTAAAGAGTATGATCAGAAAAGCACTCTCTACCAAACCATGCATGAAAACAAGTCTTTCAATAGAAATCCTGCTAATCATGCATTGTACTATGCACTCATGAAAGCTTTGATAGATGATGAAAATGTCATGGATAAGGGAGTTGCTGATACAGTAAAGAATCACAAAAGACAACATGATGATGATGACGATGATGATGATGATGACCCTTTAGCTAGACCAAACCAGGGTAAGAAGACAAAGAGGAGAAGAACCAAAGAGTCAGAGTCTTCCAAGAAAACATCCACCACCAAGGAAACCTCTACAGGTAAAGCTTCAACAAAAGGTTCTAAAACAGGTAAGTATGCATCTGCAAAGAAACCGGTTGAAGAACCAATTGTTGAGGTGGTAATAGATGATACAGTCTACACTGCGGGTAAAGATGTGGTTCGTGATGATGATCAACCACAAGACACTTCAGAACCTAAGACATACAAGACTCTAAATCAATATTGGTTCAAACAACCTCCAAGGCCTCCTACTCCTGGTCCGGAATGGAACAAGCATCAAGTTGTACTTGATCAACCTGAACAGCCTTGGTTTAACCAAATGGTCTCTGCTACAAATGATCCTCTTACATTCAAAGATCTAATGGCCACTCCGATTGACTTCTCCAAGTATGTGTTGAATCGACTCAAGATAGAAAATCTTACTCAATATCTCTTGTTAGGACCTGTCTATAATTTGTTAAAAGGAACATGCACTAGTAGCATCGAACTTGAGTACAACTTCCAAGAGTGTTTCAATAAATTGACAGACAAACTTGATTGGAACAATCCAAAAGGAGATTGTTACCCCTTTGACTTATCCAAACCTCTTCCCTTGCAAGGTCACCTAGGCCATCTAACCGTAGTTGTTGATTACTTCTTCAACAATGATATGGAGTATCTGAAAACTTCTGATCCGGAGAAAACGTACACAACATCTATCACGAAGACAAAAGTAGCTCGGTATGAGATTGTAGGAATTGAATACATGACCCCTACGCTTTGGAGTACTAACAAGCATGCGTATGACAAAGATGCTGAAAAGGGGATCAAGCATTGGGGTGAAAGGCGTAAGCTTTGGTACAAATCTCAGATGAACACATTTTCTAAGCATAATGTCTATTCCACTCAAACAATTCTTGGTGTGAAGAGTGTTAGTGTTAAGAAACTGCATGGATATGGTCATTTGGAAGAGATTGTGGTGAAAAGAACTGATCGACAGCTATACAAGTTTAAAAAGGTGACTTTGTGGATCTATACTTGAACGACATTGAAGACATGTTGCTTCTTGTTGTTCAACACAAGCTATTCCATCTCAACGAAAGTGACATTGTTGACTTTATTGTGGCTCTTCGTATGTTCACAAAAAGTCTTATCATCAAACGTCGAGTCAAGGATCTTCAGCTTGGTGTAGAGAGTTACCCAAAGAAACTCAATATCACCGCACCTCAGAAGACCTTTCCTGAAATCGAATTCAAAGAACTCTACACTCCATTATACAAACCACCAGGGGTAATCTATGAAGACTTGGACAAACAAAAAAGCGTGATGCGGGTTGATAAGCTGTACAAGTTCTCGGACGGGACACTCAAGACTGTTCGTGATGAGCTTCATCATGGAATACTCGATTTTCGTCTAGGATACAACAAGGAGATGTCAAGGAGAAAGTGGACGGCTACAGACAAAAGGATTTGGTTCATAAGACAAAAAAGAGATAGAGATTATGGGGTCGAGTTGCATTGATAAGAAGATGACATGAAAGGAATCATTAGAAAATCTAGAAGTGATTGGTTGGTGCTCGTGAAACTCGAGATGGACTACAATCTGATGAATCGTATTGTATAATTTTCAGGTACTTATCTTAAATATGATATTTGGGAATAATGTGATTTAATGTAGTATACAATATTATAATAGGAAAGTATAAATTGTGTTTGAGTTCGTTTTTGTTAGATCTGTTTGTTTTATTATATATTTTAAAAAAAAAATTTCTAAATTTAAAGTTACTACAACATATATATTTATATATTTATATATTATATATATATTATATATAAAAAATTTCAAATTAGCGTACTCAACAATATATATATATATATATATATATATATATATATATAATACCCTCATAAATTGAGTGGGAGCATTAAAATGTTCCTAATAAGGCTTGTTAATAATCAAAACATTTTTCTCCCCAACCTGTTTTCAAACATATTTGAATCAATTGATATCTAAAATAGCAAGAGATTTGACATTTTTGATAAGGGGAGAAAATGTGATATAATATATGGCTAAAGATGTGATCTTAAGGACTCAAGTGCGAGCTTCACCTTTCATGTGCTAAAATATTTTGAATATCGATGCACATGTTGAGGGGGAGCATTTTTGAAAAGTAAAAACAAACGAGGTACAAATGTTTTGACTTATGTCACAAGTACCTTGATTGTGTTTTTCAAATGGTTTTAAGGCTAAGAACAATACCAAAAGAACGACCATGTTTGTGATTAATTAGAGTTATAAGGTGGTTAATATTAGGTATTCGTTCCCATGATCCAGCCAGAACCAGAGGGATCTACCCAGGGACACTCCATTAGATAAAATAGAAGTCCTTAGGTATGATACAAAAAGAGTAAAAGTGAGAAAGGAAAAAATGCAGACTAATACAGAGCTGACACTGGAACAAACCCAACAAGGTGTTAGTGATGAAGTCTTGGTAAGCATTAAAGGGGTTAAAGAATTGAAAAGAAATGTAAAGACAAAGGGTGAAAAGAAAGAAGCCCTCCTTACACCTAGGCAGAAACCGAGTCAATACATATGCTATTAGAAACACTAAGTTGTTGTTTGGTATTGAAGATAGTCATCATGGACCCAGTAATGCAATGCACAACCCTTCCCAACCACTCAAGGTCTCTCAAAAGACTCTTGTTTCATTTCTCATGGAGATTAAACACATTTCTATTGACTTTCTCACTCCGAGTTAGTTGGTATTGAAAAGGTGGCAGTCTGCTCCAGCCTTCGATTACTAAAACCAAAGTGCACTATCGAGTCTAGAGCCATAAAAGAGATCATCCATAAATCTCATTTGGACACTTATCCAAAATATGCTTGCTAATTCACATAATGTGAAAACAAGAAATACCTCAAGAGTCCTATGTATTATCCTTATGATTTTGCCAGAACATTAGAGTGATGCTTAAAAGTATTCACAGAGATGATGGAAATCCTTCCAGAGCCAACATCAAACAAGCTGTGTGGTAGCTGACTTGTGAGATCCTACACGGATCAAACTTGTGATACTGGATATCGATTCGGTCCAGCTTATGAATTGACGAATGAAATTTGAAAAAGATAAAACGGTTGGTGTGTTATAAAAACCATTTACATCTTAACACACCAACTGATTTTCCTAAATTAATTTTCAATCTTATGTCCATAGAAAGCCTCACAACGGTATCTGGACATGGGAAAGTTGAATACAAATTGACAACTTAATCGGGAAGTAGTAACTTACCGATTCACTATTACCGTGTTGTCTGCTTTGAGATGCTTCGGTAATGAGAACGGCTAGTGCAGCTGCTAAACCCTGTCAAAGAGATTCTCTTGAATTCTACCTGATCACAGGCAGTATTTATACTGATTAACCGGGAACCGTGGTTATTACAACCGTATTCAACGAAGTGACAAAGACACTTTCGTCCATATATGTTGTTAATCACTAACCTATTCATGCAGGTTTCCTAACGGTGGCAGCGATTAACTGATGACAAGTCGAAGTCAATGCTACATGCTCATACCCGACCGACATATGTAAAGACATCATGAAAGCTCAAGTACATGCTTCAAAAGACTTCTGCTACTCTGATACCGTACGTTTTCCTTGAAATGACGAAGTATTAAAGATAAAGAGTTTCAAGAAAGATGACCTTTTCAAGCTTTCAAGACAAAAAAAGGTATGAGCATGTCGGTCTAAAAGTCACTAGATCACAAGATGGCGAAAAGTGATTATGCTTGATTGATGATCTCAGGAAGCTCAAGATTATACAAGTCAAGATAAAGAAACAAGCTAAAGCCTAAAAGTCTAAAGATAACTACATCAAGATTCACAAGATAAAGATCAAGAAAGCAAGACTACAAGCAAAGATCAAAGACATTCATAGAATGATAAGCTTATGTTTTTGTAAATTGGAGTGACCTCCCTTAGGGGGAGATTGTTAGAAATCGAGAAAAGACTCGGTCACTACCAATATATTATAGAATAGCTCGTAGCATAATATTTGGAAACTTACCAAGCTAACCGAGTCAACATAATACATCATTATGTTGACCGGCCAAAGGCTAAGTATAAATACCCCTCTCTACAACTTGGAGAGGGTTGGTTGTTTCATTTCTATCAATACACATTTTCCTTCTTTATCCCTCTAAAGTGTTACAACCCTCATTTCTCTATCTAGACTTTCTTATGCTTATTTGTTAAGTGATTTGATACATCTACAGGAATCAGATAGTTTGGGAAAGCAGACAAGAGGATATAAGACATCCAGTACCAAGACCTCTCATTTTCTATGGACCACAAAGGAATCCAAATGAACCTCCAAGGTATTTGTAACAAAAATCTATTCTTTCTAAAGAATGGAAATACTGAGGAGAAGAAGTATATTCTTTCACTCCACAAGATAAACGCAGAACAATTTCCAAAAGTTGATCTGGAAGAAAAGATGAATCATTGGGTTCGTAAAGAATTCAAGAATTTTAATGAAGATGCACGATTGACAATTCAACATTGGAAAGACTCATGGCATAAAATAGTGTACAAGCAAAATTAAAGACGAGTCAGAAACAATCCAGAAGACTATTTCTCTAATCACAGGATTATAGAAGTTTTTAGAATAACTACTGATCAACCACATGGTTTGGACTTCATGGAACAAATAATTATGATGAGAGAAAATGATAAGTTGGGTAGTTTTTCTGAAGCTGACTTTAAGTATCTGAACAAAAACGATATTGAAGACTTGTATTATATTTGCCAAAGCAATAAGGTCAATTATCGTGAAACCAAGTTGATGAATTCATTAATAACATTCATCAACAGTCGTTTGATCTGGGAGAGAGTTCATGATTTCCAGTTGGGAATAGAGAGTTACCAGATCAAGGTCAATTTAACTGCACCAAAATGTTGTCTGTTTCTTCGCTTAGATTTTGTTGTTATCTAGATGTCATGTGTATGTTCTCTCAAGAATTCCTTCAAAGTCCTTTCTAAAATCACAAAAAGAATATGAAGATCTTGAGCTGTTTTTGTTCGGGAATTTTTGCCATGATTTAGGGGTGGTTAAGTGACCTGAAAGAAGAGGGTAGTAAAATGACACGGTCATAGACTAATAGGTAACTCTATATTCTTGAACACTTTAGAAATGTCAAAGTATGCATTCGCCTATAAAAATTGTTGTTTGTGATAATAAAGGTGTGCAAAGTATATAAATACTGCAGCGAACCCAGATTTTCATGAAGAATAAACAATTTAAATTTGACATACATTTTGTCAGAAACAGATGATATACTTCTGGGATTAGTCTTTTTGATTAGTTACTAAAGACATGTAGAATTAGGTTCTTAGTGGCTAACATATTTGTTAAGTTATTTTTACAGAATGGTCGTGATGTGGGAGAGTCGAACATACAATTGTTGAGATAATAAGCTAGAATATATTGATTTGTTCCAGGAGAATGGAGAGTGTAGGGTGGAGATTCTAAAGGGGTGTATAAAAGTTAGTTAACACGCATGTGTTTTCAAGTCATTATGAACGAACGTCGATAATTCCACAATTGTACTTTTGTATTGTTATGCATTTGCTCTTTGATATGCGATAAAAATGTAAAGCTAAAAGATCGCAATAATAAGCTAAAAATTAGGCGTTCAATGTAAAATGGGCATCTAAAAATTAAATGTTACATCAAGCAAAGGGTTATTATAATTATTTTGAGATTAATTATTAACTTTGTTCATATTATTTTTTTATCGGATACGTTAAAGTGTATAGTTTCGCGATATAAATTACGTTTTAGGCACTCCCAGGAACCACCTCGCAAAACTTTTCTTACGCCTCACCAAATACGCCACATTTATACCCAAATATAGAATAAAAATTATCTGATCAATCATGCAAAGCATCTTGTACTGATGATTGCCGGAAATTTATTGCAGAATGCGTACTACAAAGATATACATGATAATATGAAAGAAAAACTTACACCAATTGGTCTTGTACCTCCTGTCTCATTAAACGTAGACACCATACCTTGTCTATTTGACCTAGACCTATGAGAATAGACCATCCTAGGGGACCATTCACGCCCATGTCGCTCCTTGACTAAGAGGTCTTGATCTCTTAATATAATGTCATTCCCCCTTCATCGAGGACGAATCACCACATACATGCTGTAAACACTTGGTTTAAAAATCAAAAACCCCCCCGCCGCCCTTTGAGAATTTGGTGTCTCTGCCTAATATTGCTACGTGGCCACCGCCCCAACGCACACAATCTCAGACAAAATTTCTATTTCAACTATTACCCTTCTATACACATCCTTTATTAGACATTCTAAGCGGTCATTTCCCAGAAGGCAGTGGCTACCTTTTAGTGTAATAATCAGAAAAGGAATCTAGGGGTTTTATTTGAAGGAAAAAAAGGGTTTTCTTTGTGGAAAGTTTTTAGATGTTAAGCGCTAACTAGAACACGGGGTTTAGTTATTTGGTTTTATCTTGCAATCTTTCAAAACGACCATAAGGTCTACTTGAAACTCTTTTTATTCTTGTAATTTCTTTGATATGCAGTATGGTTATTTCTACTTTAGTTTAATCACCATTTTTAGGATTTTGATCATGGAAAAAATGAGGTTTTTACTTTGAAAATGATCATGATCCGTTTTACCTTTTATACATGTTGTTTTATTACTAATATCCCATGTTGATATAAGATGTGAAAAATATTTGTATCATGTGTTTTGGTGTAAACATGTCATGAGTTAATTAGGGTTCTTTATGGCTTATTAACTATGTTTTCAAGTTAATTGAAATACAAAATGACATGTTAAATTAATTATTGGCTCATTTTAATGTTACTTTGAACATAAATAAAGTTATCTTGGAAGATATAACACTTGTACACACTTGGTTTTTGTATAAAAAATGAATATGGACAAAAACTAGTAAATTAAAGGGTTACTTAAGTAAAGTTATGGTTTTTAAAGTGTTGCTAATGGTATTTTTTAATTTGGTTAACTTGAGAATATGCAAACTATTAGGGAGAGTAACATGGAGTCCAAATATAGTGAGATGGATAGATAAACATATATGAAATAATATGACGATATGGTGGATTACAAAATGGTTAAAGAGTAGTTTGAAGAGTATGAGAAAACAAAAGATTAAAATGGACTTTAGAGACTTCCCCCACCACACCCAAATTCTGTCCAAGTTCGTTTATAAACATGTTTCATTTTATATATTTTAGTATAAAAAGTTTCACGACGAATTCCGAAAAGGTAAGATGAAACCTTGTCAAATCGGATGATATATTTATTAACGAAAAATGTTCGGGTGAATTAAAAAACAAGTTATAGATTAAGCGGGAGTCGTAAAGGAATTATTTATAAAATAAACCTTGTTTATAAAACTTGTAAACAGCAAGTAGTTGATATTTTTTTTAATAAATTAATAGCACATTTTTAGGATTGATCAAAATTGATAAGAATCGTTTAAGTTTTTCATTAATACGAATGAGTTATAAATTTCGCGATTCGTTTACGACAATTATACTTTTATAAAAACTATTTTTTTAGATAAAAGTTACTTATTTAAATGACTCAGAAGTTTTTATTTTTGTAGACTCTCATAATAGTTATGAGATACTTTCACAAAAGACGAACGTCCTCGGAGAAAGAATCGTTGTAATTTAAGAAACGACGAGCGTTATAACGAATAAAATACGGACATGTTGATAGGGGGAGATTGACGACAACAAATGACGATTTTTAATAAAAGTCACGGTTTGTATGTGAACTAGTTAAAAAGTTATGTTCACCAGGAGGGATTAAAAATGTGTGTCGTTCTAATGCGAAAGATGGCATAAGAAATGGTAAATATCGGCTTTTATACAACGCGAAAAAGTTATGCTTCGTTTTACTAAAACGATAATTTTGGTAAGAATCGTTGTTTAACTTATTAAACACAATTTTACCAAAACCTTTAGTTGGTGATGTGTGATTGAGCTATGCTAGAATATGATGCGATTATCAGATAGGTACTATATGTACTAGAGGTATTCATTTAATGAGGCCTTTCGGATGTAGTATGAGTAGTTGTTGGATATATACGATTTTATGGTGGACACTAGCGTCCGGTGGTCGAACTGCTAGAACTGTAGATGTCATGTCCTCTGAGTTGTGGAGTAGCCCGAACGGAATAGGACGAAAAGTACTTTTTGTAAACTACTATAAGATTTTATTCAACTTCTCTGGGTGGGTACTTATAGACCGTTATGATAATTTAGGTGCATTCGATATTTACGTGGTAGCGTTATCTGCGATATTTGGATTATCGGAAATCCAAGGTGAGTTCATTTTGCCCTACCTTGTATCGAATTGAAAATGATGATTGTATAATTATGGTGGAGTGGAAAACATGCTTTGTTTTATTAAATTGGAGCTAAAGTATTTGATTCATGGGGTGCTAAAGTTGCGATAACCCAGTTAAGTCCCTTAGTGCATGAGGGCTGTCAATTGCTTGCATAGATGTAGTGTTGGTACTACATTATGTGAGCGCGAATGTTATTTTAATAGATCTATTCGGGGGGGAAACGACCTCCGTTTCGAGTTCTGTGACTGAGCTATCACAGGGAAGGAACATCGTTATAGCATGTCGAAGGAACGAACGTTATAGCATGTCGAATTTGGGATGTTTAGGGTTAAACATCCGGATGGGCGTAAATTGCAATATATATTTTAATTGCAAGAAAGATCGTCGAGCTTCAGTGTCATGAGCTTAGTGTAAATGTAATCTGGTTTTGTAATACCTGCATTTGTTGTAGTATTACGGAGAAAGTCTTGCGGTCCTGCATAATTTAATTACTTAAACCTATGAATTCACCAACATTTTTGTTGACGTTTTAAGCAATGTTTTCAGGAGGTCAATAGGCATAAGGTGCCAGGGATGCATTGGATTATATTTTGGATTGCACGCTTAAAGATTTATGTGCATCATATTTTGGGAAATGTATTGTCATCTTTTGTAATATTTAACAATGAACAAGTAAAGCTATATGCTTTTGTATTAAGTCTTTTAATTAAATCCAATGTATCATTTTAAACGACTTTTTGTGTCGTTCTTATATATCTTGTGCTGTTGATCTATGAAGTAACACGCCCCGGACCCTTATTCCGCTGCGACCCAATTTGGGGGTGTTACAAAAGTAATAAAGCGATTTAGTCTCATTTTGAGATTATATAAGCTGAGGGACATATTATGTCATTTGTGAAACTATAAGAATTGTTGCTAATTTGTCTAAGATGCTAGCTAGATAGAAAATGTTAGAGCTAGGGTTTGATAACCCGATTTAACGGTCTTATATCTCAAAATATTCTCACTCAATCTCTCACACGTTTTCATTGATTCATTCTAGGTGTAATTGATTCTTTATGATATAACAATCATTAATTAAATAGGCGATTGGTTCACACTTGAGTAGCAGTGGCGGATTTAATTTGTTTTGTGCTTTAGTCTGATTAAGATAATTTTATATTATTGTTATTTACTACTACGTATTAAATTGAGATTCAGAATATCTGTTTTCGTACACTTATATTAAGAATTTCTTATCTGAAGTTGATTTTATTTATTCTTACTAAACGTATACCCATGCAAAGCGATGGTGTATAGCGGCAAAAAACTATACATGTGAATTCGTGGTTTTGGTGTGACCTTTAAACGTAAAAAATAAAAGGTTGGGAATTTGGGGATTAAATAATATTTATGTTTTCTTACCACAATTAAGTTTTTTAATTTTTCAACATTAAGTTACCATAATTAATTTTCTTAATTTTTCAACATTAAACATTCAACAAAAGGTGATAATTTCTTTATAGATGTTATGATTCACATATATATAATTCATGTAGTTCATGTCTACATCGCGTAATCTTCTCTTCATTTACGAGTGCAACGAGACTTGTTAATATTAGTGGATAATAGGCTCAAACCCAGTTTGTGGGTTTAGGGCATTAGGGTTTACACCATTATAAATGGTGATCAATAATAAATCATAACCAACGGGTTTCATTGTCTAACATGGTATCGAAGTGGGTCTGATCCTCAGACCTAGGTGGCTAAGTTGAGCCGCCTCCCCTAAACTACCCCGTCAAACTCTAAAACTCTTATAAAATTTCTCCACACCGGCAAGGTTAATTATTTGATGCATGTTATTGGAGTGCTAATGGTATGTATCCCTGACGACGTGTGGCATAATGGTATTAATCCTTGGAGTGCTAGATCAGTTTGATGCTATTGAAGCAGCCAAGATGACGTTCTAAGAATTTTATATATTGCAATTTATGTTTTTATTATAGTTAGTTTTTATGTTAGTCGATGGTTCGTACAGCTTTGTTAGCAGTCGATTAGTACCATTAGTACAAGTCCCTAAAGTCGACCATTTGTACGGTTGTGTTACCAGTCGACTTAGCCGACCGTTAGTACCAGTTGACTAAAGTCGATCGTTGGTACGGTTTTGTTACGAGTTGACTAAAGTTATGTTTTTATTATGTTAATGTTTTGTTTCTTTTTCTCTTTTCTAGTTTACTACTCCAGTCCGAGCTTTCATGATTTCGCCACTCGAACTGCGGGGGAGTATTAGTGGATAATAGGCCCAAGCTCGGTTTGTGGGTTTAAGGCATTAGAGTTTACGCCATTATAAATGGTGATCAATAATAGATCTATACTTCTTATAAAGGAAAAAGGGTATAATCTTGAAAGTGAAAAACCTAAAAATGTACAAGCTTTGGAAACTAAATGTACGAGCCTTAGAAACTAAGAATCTTGACATTAAATGTGTGATGAAAAACATAGAAATGTACAAGCCTTGGAAACGAAATGTACAAGCCTTAATCTATTTTGATTTGTTTTTAAGGACTCGTCGGAATAATTACTGCCGCCGGTGGACTCGTCGGAAAATCTGTTGCCCTTACTTTACTTGCCGGTTTTGGTTAGATCCATATTTATTTCAAGTATTTATTCATGTTTCGTTTTTATTTTATAAAAAATAACAAAATTCGTCAAATATTTTTTTTTTGGTAACTCCCCAATATTATATAAAGCTAGGATAAAAATTTTAGAATATTTGGAATTTCGTAGATATTTCTTTTATAATTTGTCAAAAATATTTATTTTTTATTTTTTGGTAACTCTACAATATTATATAAGCTAGGATAAAAATTTTAGAATATTTGGAATTTCATAGGTATTTCTTTTAGATATAAAGTTGTTTTTATGTTTTTTTTTATATAAAAAATGGGATATAATTTATGTAAATTTTTTTGTTACATCCACCTTCGTCGCTTTCTCGCCGGAAAATGAAGCTTCCATCGCCACCGCGTTTGTAACACCCCCAAATTGGGTCGCAGCGGAATAAGGGTCTGGGGCGTGTTACTTCAAGATCAATAGC